>JABUQX010116053.1:0-34388 GCA_015478945.1 Trachelipus rathkii | reverse complement strand
TCCTCGGGAAAACTCATGCTCCAGAAGCATCAGGCTCTTTACGCGCCGCCAATGGCACAACCATTAACACTTATGGTACCAAACGACTCCATTTAACGCTCTCGTTCCGTCGTGATTTTATATGGGACTTCACGATAGCCGACGTCACATTACCAATATTAGGTGCAGACTTCCTGTCCCACTTCAACCTTCTTGTTGACATGAATCATAACCGCATCATTGATTTTGAGACACATTTCTCATCTGCCTGTATTCGTGCTTCCGCATCCATCAGTGGCATTCATCTCTCTCCAACTAATAATGTTTTTGAATCACTATTAATTACCGACTTTCCAGAGCTTCTCTCTCCGGTCTCCAAATTTCCTCCTGTGAAACACAATGTCGTTCATCACATTGAAACTTACGGCAGACCTCCATTCTCTCACGCTCGACGTCTTGCACCAGATAAACTCAAAGCTGCAAAGCTAGAATTCGAATCTCTCTTAGAAAAGGGCATCATCCGACCTTCAAAATCTGACTACGCTTCTCCATTACATATGGTTCTCAAACCGAATGGGGATTATCGCCCAACAGGCGACTATCGCTGCCTAAATGCAATCACCCGTCCGGACCGTTATAATGTACCTCATTTACAGGATTTCACATCCCATCTCTCTGGTTGTACCATCTTCTCAAAAATTGACTTAATTAGCGCATTTTTTTCAAATTCCGTCAATCCGACGACATTCATAAAGACTGCATTATCACTCCTTTCGCCTTTACGAATTTTCTACCGAAGCCTTTCAGGTTTACGAAACCTGCTAGTCATCAATTCCAACGTCATTTTAAGATCAGTTTATTTACGCGGGCTTACCTTTCGGTTTGTTCGCCTACATGCGACTATTGATTGCCAGTGCCTCTCCGGAGACAACATACTCACATCTCAGGGCAAGTATTTTCCAGGACTAAGTGAACTAATGTTTATGTGATCAACTCTTCCAAATCGTGAATTTCGTAGTACATCCCTAACTTTTCGAATAATCTCTGCGAAGGTATACAGTCCCTTGAGGATCGTGTGGCAATCCATTCCATGATTTTCCGAAGGCCTGTAAACAGCCGTCACTTCGTCGTTTTTTTTTTTTTTAGGATGGTCAAATTTCTACCCATGTTTCTACCGTCCGCATGCTAAAAGTTCTTCCCTCCACGCACTCTTAAGATACCACGTAAAGGTTCGCTGCTTCTGATCACTGTAGATGAACGACGAAGCAGACTAAGCCCTTCACCGCCATCAAGGAAGCCCTTGCCTCTTTCGTGGTTTACTTATATTCCATCTGACACAGCCCGACTGACTCAACACTGACGCTCAGATTCGCAGCTGGAGGCTGGCTACAACCAATTTATGATAACGAATGGCGTCATTAGCTCTTTCTTAAAAGTTCCAGCGCCTAGAACACGATACAGCGCATTTGGAAGGGAACTTCTCGCAATTTATTTAGCTATTAAGCACTTCCGTTACTTCATAGAAGGTCGGGAATTCCATGTTGTAACTGATCATTTACCCATCACGCATGCCATTACAGCTTCCACAGTGAAACAGTCCCCTCGTGAAGCCCGCCACCTTGAATTCATTGCCCAATTCACAACTGATATCCGCCATATAAAAGGAAAAGACAACATTCCTGCCGATGCTCTTTCCCGAATTAACGCTATCTCTCCTTTACCAGACATTGATTTCGTCGAAATGGCTCGCTTGCAGCAACTCGAAGACATTGTTTTTCCTAGTGCTTCTTCCTACGACATCCAAACTGTAGAAATTTTTGGTTTTCCCCCTTTGTTATGCGATGTCTCTTCAGCACATACCCTCGTCCAGTACGTACCTTACCCCCATGCGCAGAAACGGTGTTTCACACCATTCACGCACGTGTCGCACCGGGTAAAAGGTAGTCAAGTTTAAAATAGGGTAAGCATTCTTCGTGGGCCGTCCTTTACTAAAGGATATTCTAACAGTGAGACAACGCAGAGTATCAACAACTGTCAAAAATCCAAAGTGCACAGGCACACTGTCGCACCTCTTCAGCAATTTATTCCCCCTGGTGAACGTTTTGACCAGGTACACGTTGATTTAGTCGGCCCTTTACCACCCTCAAATGGTTTCACACATATTTTAACTTGTATAGATAGATACACTCGATGGGCAGAAGCCATTCCATTGCGAGATACTTCTAGCGAGACAATTGCTCAGGCATTTTTGTACAACTGGATAGCCAGGTTTGGCACTCCCTCAACCGTGTCCACAGACCAGGGTAGGCAGTTTGAGTCTCACCTCTGGAAGGACCTTATGACTCTAATGGCTCTAAGCGCCTGTCGCTGCTGGCAGCTATCATCGCAAAGTCAAAGGCAATGCGTGCGACGTTTATCACCGGCAGTAAAAGCTTCTCTTTTATGGCCATGGTAAACACGGAAAAATTGGTCGAAACTTTTCTCTTTGTCCTCCCGGTATCAGAACTCGCTACAAAGAAACACCACTTAAATTGCTCTCTGCTGAGCTCGTCTATGGCCTCCACCATTTCGAATACCTGGGTGAGTTCCGTTCTTCCCCTCTCCAAAAACTTACGAACCAGCACACTCTGTCGCTTCGTCGTGTACTCAGGCATGGAAGCGCTTCTTTGCACAGTCACCCTCCCGTCTACTTACATGCCTGCGATTTGGAGACTTGTCCTCTCATTGTACTTAAATTCGGCAATGATCAACCGTAGCCCCTTGCAAGCCGCTATGACGGACCTTTCCTCGTCTTAAAAACGCTACAGAAAGTTTTCACTATACAGGAAGGGGAGCAAAACAGACAGAAAATATCTCCGTTGATAGGATCAAACCGGCTTATTTCGACCATGATCCCGTTTCTTCCACCACTCTTTCTCCACCTTCTGCACCCGCTCCATCTACCTCTACTTCCAAGATCATATCGACTTTATGCCCATTCTGCCTTTTACATCAACTTGTTCTCCAACCGAACCTGAACCTTTGCCAACTCCTTCAGCTATTGTCACTTCTTCGCCAGCCGGCGCCCCCGCTCCGACATCTCCGGCCTCCTGTATCCATACTGATTCCTCCTCCGAATCCAGAACCGATTCCGACTGCAACCTTACCGTCTGGTCCACCTCGTTCTACATCGCGTTATGGACGCACATTACGTCCAGTGGTTCGCTTTTCACTTTAATCCTTTTCGACATTCTTTTGATCTATCCTTTACCTTGTCTCGTTCCACTTTCTACTTTTTGAGTATTGTCGTCTTCCTCGTCACGTGATCTGAAAATTCCGTTTTCTTCGTTAGAACATCAGCCGCCATTTCGCTTCAAGAAGTTTTTCAATTCTTCCGTATAAAAGCTGCCAAGCTCAGTGCATTATTCAAAAACAGTTTACAGAATCCTTTCACATTTGTTAACGAAGTACCACTGATTTCTTTTATATCAATTTGTGCCTTTGTAGTTTTCGTACAACATTTTTCTTTCGATTGTTTGCAAGGTACGTAATTGCTAGACCTAGTTCTTTTGTGTCACATTGAATATCGTGTATCTAAATAATTCTATCTTGTGCTGCATGCTTATGTTAATGAAAAATATTCTATATAAAATAATCTTTATTATCCATTATATTTATTTACAATTATATAACCTTTTTTATAAATTATTGCCTACTCTAAAAGACCTATGTTCAAAATTTTTATATATTTTATGTAATAGTTTCCCTAAAAACAAAATGTCAAATATAACAGAAAACTGAATTTCAATGTATAACTATATTATCTATTTTTTTCACAATGTAAATTATTCATTATTATTATTATATATTATTTATTATTATTATTATTATTATTATTAATTATTATTATTGTATTATTATTATTGTTTGCATTATTTTCCTTATTAAATATAGTATATTGTTTCAATAGATTTTGACCGCTGACCAAAATTGTATTACTGATTCAGCCTTCTGATGATTCTTCCGTTACGCTCAACGTAACAACATTCAACCACGCTTCTTTTTTACTTTTAACCGCTTGCATCACCTCTTCCTTCCACCATTCACTGTTAACATTCTTACTTCCTACCTTAGCACATCCACATACTTCTCTTGCACTACTAACAATTTACGGCGATCACGACCTTCTCCGAGGCTTGCATTAGCATTCCTGCCAAGAAATAGATGGTAGTAGCAGCCAACCCAACTACACCGTCCTTAGCGCCTTAATTCCTAGGACGAAAGACATTACGATAGGGGCATTCTTTCTCCCCACACATAGGGATATGAGTAGTAAGGTGTCTGTAAGGTGTTATCTAGAAGAGGGGTGTGTACTTTAAGTATGTGTATATGATATGTGGATAAATAAAGGTCAGTAATATGTTGCCTGGAGGATGAGTGTGTAAAGAATATGAACGCAAAAGAGAAAGACGCACCATTAAATATATATATATATATATTATTATATATACTATATTATATTATATATAATATATATATCATATATTATATATATATATAATATATATATATAAAGTATATATATTAAATATATATTATATTTGGGGGAGCCGACAATCCATCTAGATTAGGTCTAGGTTTACGGCAACAACGTAGTTAGATCATTTCTAGGTTAGGTCTAGGTTTACTGATCGTCGATCAATATAGGTTATGTTGCGTTTTAATCCTAGTTCAAGTTATGATAAGTTTTGTTTAGTATAACAATATATATATATATTATATTATATAATATATATATATATATATATTATATATATATATATATTATAATATATAATATTATATATATTAATATAATATTATATTATATAATATACTATATATTTATATATAAGTAGGTATTCCAGGCAGTCCGCGACCACATTTGGAATACGAGCTCTGAGTGTCCTTATCAGCGTAGCTGATAAGAGACACGTGTTTTTGAGATAAGTTAATTGATTTTTCATGTTATTTCATAATTATTTTTTATTACGCGCGCGCGCATGCGCATACACATATTAACATTATTTATTTTATTATTATTATTATTATTAATTATTATGTTGAAAAAATTGAATCCTTCGTAGAAGGATTCAATTTTTGAGCCGACTCGACTCCGGGACTCTGACTCCGACTCTTGCCCGCTTCGCCGCATGCACGCACCGCACCGGCACTGCACCGCACCACACGTTCCGACTTGATTCAGTCTCTGAAGTTTATTTTTTATTAAGTTTTATTATCTATTATTATTTTTTATTATTATTGTTATTATTATTATTGATATCATATTTATCATTATTATTATTATTGATTATTATTATTATATTATTATTTATTAATTTATTATTAATTATTATTATTATTATTATTATTATTATGAAATGATTTTTAGGCTCCGGCTCTAGCTATGGCTCCAATATATATTCCATGGGTTAGGGTTATCGTTCGGAGTTAAAATTTGAGCAGGGGGGTTAGGGATGAGAGGTAACTCGTCGTAGGACGAGGCTTTTACGTTCCGTGGGTCCCCGAGGAGGACCCACCCCTTTAAAAATCGAAGTGTTCGTAATTAGCTGAAATTTGGTGAGAGTAATTCAGAATTGAATTTCTAGAAATACTTGATATGTGATTCTGTGGAGTTGGCTCCGGCACCGGTGCTGGACTGCGGTGCTGCCGTCGTTAATAAACAGTTTGTATAACAACAATGTTGGTGTGTTTATATAGGTTTGGACGTAGAACTCGAATATGATGGTTATAAATCCGTATAGGGTGTCTAGGACCCCCATTAGGGGGGTCCTGACTGAAAAAAAGAGAGGAGTGCAAAACAGAGTTCGAAGGGGAAGAAAGAAGGATGAAAGATGAATAAAGAAGGGAAGAATGGGGAAGGAGTCTGACTCAGAGGAGTAGGAGTTGGACATGCCGCTCGGTGGTGGCTCCGTGGGTGCGATGTTATTAAATATTTGTGTAATGATACAATACTGGTTTATATATGTTATTGGGTCTGTAGATTCCGAAAAATGGTTTCAGAACATCAAGAAAAAAATAAATAAATAATAAAAAATAAAATTTCTTATTTCTTTTTATGTTAAACTTGCAAATTTACTTTTTTACATAACCCCTAAAGAGATAAATCACTAAATCAAAACCACTATCCACCTACTCCCTGACATCTGTGATCTCATTGATCTATTGAATTAAAGGTCATTTTTACTAAAATTGTAACGTTGTACATACCCTAAAGCAGTAATCACTAAATCAAACCACTATCACCTCCCTCCTGACCATCTGGGATCTATTGATCTATTTTAGGTCAAATTTTTACTAAAATTGTAACGTTTTAAATACCTTAATATCAATGATCATAGATCCCAGATGGTCAGGAGGGAGGTGGGATAGTGGTTTGATTTAGTGAATTTACTGTTTAGAGGTATGAAAACGTTACAATATTTAGTTATAAAAATTTGACCTTAAATCAATAGATCAATAGATCACAGATGAGATTTCAGGAGGGAGTTTGGATAGTGGTTTGATTTAGTCGATTTACTCTTAGGGTATGTTAAAAAACGTAAAAATTTGCAAGTTATTAAACATAAAAAGAATAAGAAATTATTATTTATTTATTTATTTATTATTTTTGCTTGATGGTTTCTGAAACATTATTTTCGAAATCTACCGACCCAATAACATATATAAGACACAGTATTGTTCATTACACCAAATATTTAATAACCGGCACGCCGGAGCCACCACCATGGGATGTCAACTCCATACTCTCTGAGTCGACTCCTTTTTTCATTCTTCTTCCTTTATTCATTTTCATTCATTCTTCTTCTCCTTCGAACTCTTGTTTTGCACTCTGTGCTCTTTTTTTTCCGTCAGGACCCCCTCAATGGGGTCCTAGACACCCATACGGACTTATAACCATCATATTCCGAGTTGCTTTACGGTCTCAATAACATATATTAAACACACCAACATTGATTGTTTACAACTGTTTATTAACACGCAGCACCGCAAGATGGCTTCAGCACCGGTGCCGAGCAACTACTTAGATTCACAATATCAAGTATTTTTAGAAATTCAACTCTGAATCCTCTCACTAAATTTCAGCCAATTACGAACACTTCGAATTTTTAAGGGGGGTGGGGTCCCCTTCGGGGGAGCGGATTGACGTTAAAACTACGTCTACGACGAGGTTACCTCCCCATCTAACCCCCTCCAAATTTTACCGATACGATACCGCTAACCATGTAAATATATATTGGAGCCATAGGCTGAGCCGGAGCCGGAGCCTTAAAATTCATTTCATATAATAATAATAATAATAAATAATTAAAATAAGAATAATAATAATAATTAATAATAATAATAATAAATAATAATAATATAATAGATAATAATAACAATATAATAATAAAATTTAATATATAATATAATAATATAAAATTAATAAAAATTAAAACTCAGAGACTGGAAAATCAAGAGTCGCGAACGATTGTAGGTGCGTGCAGTGCGGGCGGTGGTTGCGATGGCGGGACGAAGCGGGCAGAGAGTCGAGTCAGCAGTCGGATTGTCGTAGTCGGTCTCAAAATTGATCCTTTACGAAAGGATTCAATTTTTTGACATAATAATCAATATAATAAAATAAATAATAATAAATAATGTGTATGTGGTATGCGCATGCGCGCGCGCGTAATAAAAATTATTATGAAATAACATGAAAAATCAATTAACTAAACCATATATCAAAAACAACAACAGATATCCATAATCAGCTTACACGCCTAACATCGATACGCACCACTCAGAAGTACGTTAATTCCAAAATCTGTAGGTCAGACGAATCTGGCTGGCAATAAACTATACTTACATATACACAACCTATCCTATTATAACCTAACTAATCAAATAACTAAAACATAACAACAATCAAACATACCAAACATACACACCACACCCATAACTATAAACACCACAACCAACAAAACAAAAACCACACCTAACCCAATACGTAATACTCACCCTACTATAATATATATATATATATTATATATATATATATATATATATATATATATATATTATCATTATATATTATATATTGGTATATAAAAAACTTATAATACTGAAACAGTAGGGTCTTAAAACCGAGACTAACCTATATGGAGCGGACGATGCCGTAAACATAGGACTAACTAGATGGATCTACGTTTCCGTGAACTAGGACCTATCTAGAGATTGACGCTCCCGAAATATTATACTATATAAATATATATATATTATATATTATATATATTATATATATAATATATATATATATTATATATATTATTATATATTATATAATATTATCATATAATATATTTAATGGTGCACCTTTCTTCTTTTGCGTTCATATTCTCTTTACACACTTCATTCCTCCAGGCACATTATTACTGACCTTTATTTATCACATATTCATTTCACATACTTAAAGTACACACCCTCTTCTTATGATAAACACCTTTACAGACATCCTTACTAACTCATATCCCTATGCTGTGGGGAGAGAAAGTATTTGCCCCATCGTATGTTCTGGGTGGTCGTAGAAATTAAGGCGATAAGGGACGGTGGTAGTTTGGTTGGCTGCCTACTACCACTTATTTTTGCCAGAATGCTAATGCATGCCTCTGAGAAGGTCGTGATCGCCGTAAATTGTGTAGTGCAAATGAGAAGTTGTGGAATGTGCTTAAGGTATGGAAGTAAGAATGTTAACCAGTGAATGGTGGAAGGAAGAAGGTGATTGCAAGCGGTAAGGTAAAAAAGAAGCCGTGGTTGAATGTATGTTACGTTAGAGCGACGAAGAAATCACAGAAGCTGAATCAGTATACAATTTATGGTCAGCGGTCAAATCTATTGAAACCAATATACATAATTTATTATAGAAGAGAATCAACAATAATAATAAATACCAATAATAAATAATAATAATAATAATATAATAATAATAATAAATAATAATAATCAATAAATAATAATAATTACATTGTTGAAAATTAGATAATATAGTTATACATTGAAATTCAGTTTTCTGATTATATTTGACATTTTGTTTTTAGGGAACTTTACATAAATATATAAAATTTTGAACATAGGTCTTTTAGAGTAGGCAATAATTTATAAAAAAGGTTATTTAATTGTAAATAAATATAATGGATAATAAAGACTTTATTTTATATAGAATATTTTTCATTAACATAAGCATGCAGCACAAGATAGAATTATTTAGATACACGATATTCAATGTGACACAAAAGAACTAGGTCTAGCAATTACGTACCTTGCAAACAATCGAAAGAAAAATGTTGTACGAAAACTACAAAGGCACAAATTGATATAAAAGAAATCAGTGGTACTTCGTTAACAAATGTGAAAGGATTCTGTAAACTGTTTTTGAATAATGCACTGAGCTTGGCAGCTTTTATACGGAAGAATTGAAAAACTTCTTGAAGCGAAATGGCGGCTGATGTTCTAACGAAGAAAACGGAATTTTCAGATCACGTGACGAGGAAGACGACAATACTGAAAAAGTAGAAAGTGGAACGAGACATGGCTCCCCTCCCGAACAGCGGAGCTCGAGAGGGATTAAGGTGAAAAGCGAACCACTGGACGTAATGTGCGTCCATAACGCGATGTGGGACGAGGTGGACAAGACGGTAAGGTTGCAGTCGGAATCGGTTCTGGAGTCGGGGGAGGAATCGGTATTGGAACAGGAGGCGGAGATGTCTCGGAGCGGGGGGCGCCGGAGTGGCTGGCGAAGAAGTGACAATAGCTGAAGGAGTTGGCAAAGGTTCAGGTTCGTTTGGAGAACAAGTTGATGTAAAAGGCAGAATGGGCATGAAGTCGATGTGATCTTGCGAAGTAGAAGTAGATGAGCGGGGTTGCAGAAGGTGGAGAAAGAGTGGTGGAAGAAACGGGATCATGTCGAAATAAGCCGGTTTGATCCTATCCATGAGATGTTTTCGTTTTGTCCCCTTCTGTATAAGTGAGAACTTTCTGTAGGCGTTTTAAGACGAGGATAAGTTCCGTCATAGCGGGCTTGCAAAGGGCTACGGTGTGAGTCATGCCGAATTAATACATGAGAGCAAGTCTCCAAATCCGCAGGCATGTAGGTTGGGCGGGGAGGATGGCGTGGCAAAGATGGTTTCCACGCCTCGGTACACTGACGAAGGCGGGACAGGAAGGTGTGCTGGTTCGTAGTTTTTGGAGAGGGAAGTACGAACTCACCAGGTATTCGAATGGTGGAGCCATAGACGAGCTCAGCAGAGGAGCATTTAAGGTGTTCTTTGTACGAAGTTCTGATACCGAGGAGGACAAGAGGAAGAGTTTCGGACCAATTTTCCGGTGTTCCATGGGCCATAAGAGAAGCTTTTAGCTGCCGGTGATAACGTTCCACCATGCCTTGACTTTGCGGATGATAGCTGCAAGAGCGAAGGCGCTTAGAGCCAATTAGAGTCATAAGGTCCTTCCAGAGGTGAGACTCAAACTGCCTACCCTGGTCTGTGGACACGGTCGAGGGAGTGCCAAACCTGGCTATCCAGTTGTACAAAAATGCCTGAGCAATTGTCTCGCTAGAAGTATCTCGCAATGGAATGGCTTCTGCCCATCGAGTGTATCTATCTATACAAGTTAAAATATGTGTGAAACCATTTGAGGGTGGTAAAGGGCCGACTAAATCAACGTGTACCTGGTCAAAACGTTCACCAGGGGGAATAAATTGCTGAAGAGGTGCGACAGTGTGCCTGTGCACTTTGGATTTTTGACAGTTGAGACACTGCGTTGTCCACTGTTTAACATCCTTTAGTAAGGACGGCCAAACGAAATGCTTACCTATTTTAACTTGACTACCTTTTACCCCTGGGTGCGACACGTCGTGAATGGTGTGAAACACCTTTCTGCGCATGGGGGTAGGTACGACTGGACGAGGATGTGCTGAAGAGACATCGCATAACAAAGGGGGAAAACCAAAAATTTCTACAGTTTGGATGTCGTAGGAAGAAGCACTAGGAAAAACAATCTCTTCGAGTTGCTGCAAGCGAGCCATTTCGACGAAATCAATGTCTGGTAAAGGAGAGATAGCGTTAATTCGGGAAAGAGCATCGGCAGGAATGTTGTCTTTTCCTTTTATATGGCGGATATCAGTTGTGAATTGGGCAATAAATTCCAGATGGCGGGCTTCACGAGGGGACTGTTTCACTGTGGAAGCTGTAATGGCATGCGTGATGGGTAAATGATCAGTTACGACATGGAATTCCCGACCTTCTATGAAGTAACGGAAGTGCTTAATAGCTAAATAAATTGCGAGAAGTTCCCTTCCAAATGCGCTGTATCGTGTTTCAGGCGGCTGGAACTTTTTAGAAAAGAAAGCTAATGGACGCCATTCGTTATCAATAAATTGTTGTAGCACAGCTCCAGCTGCGAAGTCTGAAGCGTCAGTGTTGATTCTAGTCGGGGCTGTGTCAGATGGAAATATAAGTAACACGGAAGAGGCAAGGGCTTCCTTGATGATGGCGGTGAAGGCATTAGTTGCTTCGTCGTTCCAATCTACAGTGACAGAAGCAGCAGAACCTTTACGTGGATGCTTAAGAAGTGCGTGGAGAGGAAGGAGAATTTTAGCAGCGGACGGTATGAAACGATGGTAAAAATTTACCATCCCTAAAAAACGACGAAGTTGACGCTGTTTTACAGGCTTCGGAAAATCACGAATGGCTGCCACACGATCCTCAAGGGGACGTATACCGTCGGCAGAGATTGTATGTCCGAGGAAAGTTAAGGATGAAACTCCGAATTCACATTTGGAAGAGTTGACACATAAACCAAATTCACTTAGTCTGGAAAAAACTTGCCTGAGATGTGAAGTATGTTCTTCCGGAGAGGCACTGGCAATCAATAAGTCGTCTATGTAGGCGAAAACGAAAGGTAAACCACGTAATACTGAGTCTAGAAGACGTTGGAATGATTGACTAGCATTTCGTAAACCGAAAGGCGTTCGGAGAAATTCGTAAAGGCCGAAAGGAGTGATAATGGCAGTCTTATGAATGTCGTCCGGATTGACGGGAATTTGAAAAAATGCGCTAATTAAGTCAATTTTTGAGAAGATGGTACAACCAGAGAGATGGGATGTGAAATCCTGTAAATGAGGTACATTATAACGGTCCGGACGGGTGATTGCATTTAGGCAGCGATAGTCGGTCGGGCGATAGTCCCCATTCGGTTTGAGAACCATATGTAATGGAGAAGCGTAATCAGACTTGGAAGGTCGGATGATGCCCTTTTCTAAGAGAGATTCGAATTCTAGCTTCGCAGCTTTGAGTTTATCTGGTGCAAGACGTCGAGCGTGAGAGAATGGAGGTCTGCCGTAAGTTTCAATGTGATGAACGACATTGTGTTTCACAGGAGGAAATTTGGAGACTGGAGAAAGTAGCTCTGGAAAGTCGGTAATTAATAGTGATTCAAAAACATTATTAGTTGGAGAGAGATGAATGCCACTGATGGATGCGGAAGCACGAATACAGGCAGATGAGAAATGTGTCTCAAAATCAATGATGCGGTTATGATTCATGTCAACAAGAAGGTTGAAGTGGGACAGGAAATCTGCACCTAATATTGGTAATGTGACGTCGGCTATCGTGAAGTCCCATATAAAATCACGACGGAACGAGAGCGTTAAATGGAGTCGTTTGGTACCATAAGTGTTAATGGTTGTGCCATTGGCGGCGCGTAAAGAGCCTGATGCTTCTGGAGCATGAGTTTTCCCGAGGATGGAACGTGGTACAGCTGAAATTGAGCTCCCGGAATCTACGAGATAAGATAGTTTGGTGGAGGGATCGTAGACACAAAGCAAGTTGGACGCTTTTGAAACCACTCCGAGCGAGTTTACGGAGTGGTGTTTAAGTTTAAATTCCCGAATGTACAAGGCTTAAGACATGACCGAGTTTGATCTCCAAAACGTTGATGGTTCCTACAAATACCCTGTTGGTTATGTGATGGAAACTGAACTAAAGCCTGAGAATCAACAGGAGAAGAGGCGAACTGGCGCGAAGGAGTAGGAGATCGACGATAGGAACGTCTTTGCATAGTAGGAGAGCGAGAATGATGACCGTAATTGTATGCAGAATAAGTGTGTGGTGCATTGGGAGGGGGTGGGGGGTATGAAGGATTGGGAGGAGGCTGAGGGTATGAAGGAGGTGGTGAATAAGGATGATGAGAGGATGAAGGATGAGGATACTGCTGAGGATAAGGATATTGTTGTTGAGGATAAGGATGGGGAGGGGGAGGAGGAGTGGGAGGGGAAGGAGGAGGAACAGTTGAACGCGCCTCCAATGCACGCATTCGATTTGTTAAATCCATGATAGTGTTTTGTAAGACCTGAAGCTGTGATACAATGTAAGCGTATTCTGTGGCAGGTGGGTGTTGAATGGCATTAACCGACTCATTTACATGCGAAAAAGACGCTGGTGGTAAGTTATTATTGCTGGTGGGATCCGTGATGTGCGAAACTTGTGATGGTATGTCTGCTGTCGGAAGAGGTTTCGCTTTACAAACCCTATCTGCATAAGTAGCGAGCTCTTGCAATGAACAGTTGGGGTCGACCGTTGCTAAACGCAGTTGCATCTCTGTGGGAAGTTTTTGTAGAAAGAGATGGCGAACAATGTGTATACAATTACCTACGGGAGGACCGTCAAGGAGATTTAGCATATCTGATAGCAGTACTGAAGGCAGACGGTCTCCAAGAGAGCCACCAGTCAAAAGTTTTTTTACTTTTTCGGCATCGGTTTCCCCCAGCCGGTTTAAAAGTTCGGATTTCAGTTGGCTGTAGGGCTGGTTGTGGGAATGTAAGGAGGGTAAAACGTCTTTCAAGCGCTGCAAAACGTGAACTGGTAATATGTTTAAGAGGGCCCGAAATCGGGCAGGTTCGGTGGTTGTTTCGAGCTGGAGCTCGAGCAGCGTAAATGTGAGATCCAGGTCATTGTTAATGAACTTACCGGTATATACACTAGATGATTCCCTGTCTGAAGCAGGCTGTTGGGAAATAACATTCATATTTTCAGTATTTGTAGCGTCAGGCGGAGACATAATTAATATTAAAAATGTAAAATAGTAATGAAAATTTTTGAAGACAATATTACGAGATCAAAAAAATTGTGCCTAAGATGCGATTTGCACACGCTAAATATTATACAAATAATGGTCAGAGACCAAATAACACACTAAATACTACAAAAAGGTATATAAAGGATGATAAAAAATATATAGTAGCCGCTTGTACGGGCTAAAATGGTTAAAAAATAATTGATTTAAAAGTGAAAAGACAGGATTTCGACCTGTTAAAATTTTCAAAATTGTATGGTAAAATAAATATTTTTTTTTTTTTATAAAGGAGACGCGTCTGCTTGAGGATGTGGATCCGGTTGAGACGAGAGAGAGTTCCAGGTAGCTGTAGGAATGCTGGGATATGTGACGACGTCAGCACTCACTCCAGGTCACCACTGTTACGTTGAGCGTAACGGAAGAATCATCAGAAGGCTGAATCAGTAATACAATTTTGGTCAGCGGTCAAAATCTATTGAAACAATATACATAATTAATATATAGAAGAGAATCAACAATAATAATAAATACAATAATAATAATAATAATAATAATAATAATAATAATAATAATAAAAAATTTTTTAAAAATTTAATTAAAATAATTAATTAATTTTTTTTATTGTGAAAAATAGATAATATAGTTATACATTGAAATTCAGTTTTCTGTTATATTTGACATTTTGTTTTTAGGGAAACTATTACATAAAATATATAAAATTTTGAACATAGGTCTTTTAGAGTAGGCAATAATTTATAAAAAAGGTTATATAATTGTAAATAAATATAATGGATAATAAAGATTATTTTATATAGAATATTTTTCATTAACATAAGCATGCAGCACAAGATAGAATTATTTAGATACACGATATTCAATGTGACACAAAAGAACTAGGTCTAGCAATTACGTACCTTGCAAACAATCGAAAGAAAAATGTTGTACGAAAACTACAAAGGCACAAATTGATATAAAAGAAATCAGTGGTACTTCGTTAACAAATGTGAAAGGATTCTGTAAACTGTTTTTGAATAATGCACTGAGCTTGGCAGCTTTTATACGGAAGAATTGAAAAACTTCTTGAAGCGAAATGGCGGGCGCTGATGTTCTAACGAAGAAAACGGAATTTTCAGATCACGTGACGAGGAAGACGACAATACTGAAAAAGTAGAAAGTGGAACGAGACATGGCTCCCCTCCCGAAACGCGGAGCGTCGAGAGGGATTTAAGGTGAAAAGCGAACCACTGGACGTAATGTGCGTCCATAACGCGATATAGAACGAGGTGGACCAGACGGTAAGGTTGCAGTCGGAATCGGTTCTGGATTCGGAGGAGGAATCTGTATTGGAACAGGAGGCAGAGGTGTCTGCATCGGAACAGGGAGTGCTGCTTAGAATATTGAATATAGGGATGGTGCTTTGTAACTGATGAAATGATGTGAGGAGAGTGTGGAAGAAAACACTTCGAAAATCTGGCGCATAATTTGGCAGTAATGAAGAGTGATAGTGAATGTGTTGGGTTTGATGGTGCAAGAAGGAATAGGTATTATTGGGGATGAGGTTATTAGCAAGGAGGGGGTACAATGGATAGAGTGAGAAAGTTGAAGAATGGTAAATCTGCAGGTATAGATGAAATTACTGGTGAATGATTCAAGAACAGAGCGAGATGGTTGAATTGATTGGATTGAAGTATGTGTAATTAAAGCGTTATATGGAAGATGGAATATACGTTCCAAGGATTGGAGCGAGAGCATGAATAGCACCCTCCCCCCCCCCCCCTATATAAAGGGTAATGGATAAGGGCAACTGTAGAAATTATAGGGGAATAAGTTTATTGAGTTGTTGTATGGATAGGTATATGCTGGTATTTGTCGAAAAGAGTAACGGTCGAGTGACTGGAAGACTTGATGGTGAGAACAAGGTGCGTTAGGAGTGGTGAGGATGTGTGGATCAAATCTTTTACATTGAAACAATCATGATTGAGAAAATGAGGGAGAGAAAGAATAAATTGTTTTTATGGATTTGGAACAGGCGTATGATAGGGTTTATAGGGAAGTCTATGGCAGGTGTTAGTGATTATGGTGTTCGGTTCGTAGGCTTCTGGATGAATCAAAAGTATTATTGATGATAAGGGCGTGTGTTAGAATAAATTGGTGTCAAATTGCGTGATTGGCTTAATATTAATAAGCGGATGTGAGACAGGCGTTGTAGTTATGTTCCTTGTTATTCAATTTGATATATGGATGGGGTGTGAAAGAATTCGACGGTTAGGGAGCAGGAAATGTGTTAGAATGATGGAGAATGGAGATGAGTGGAGGGTGCCCGTTTACCTATTATATGCGGATGATTTGGTTGTTGTGTGACGAATCTGAAGAGAGTTGAGAGGATTGGTAGAGAGATTAGGCAGGGTGTGTAAAAAGAGAGGCTTGAAAGTAAACGTGAGATAAGAGTAAGGTTATGCGTTGCTGAGTGTAGGACAGTCCTCCCGTGTGTGAAGTTAATTTGTTAAGATGCGTGAGCTGACTTGCACAAGTTGTCTGAGTCGTTAAATATGTAGGATTATGCTGTAGAGAGAACGGAACGATGATGCAGAGTGTAGTAGAAGTATGTGAAAATGCAGGAGTGGCTGGTGTAATAATCTTTGTGTTGAATTAAATGGGGACTAGTCTTGAGTGTGCTAGGGTCTTACATTGAGGGTATTGTTGTTATCGTGTTGTATAGTAGTGGGACTATGGTCTGAAATAAGAAGTATAGATCTAAGTTCAATGTGTTCAGATGACAATCTAGGGATGTTGTAGGTGTGAGAAGAATTGATTAAAAGGGGAATGGAACGTATTAGAGAGTGTGTGTGGTGTGAAGAAAAGCGTGTAAATGAGAGAATAAAATGAAAGTATGTTGAGATGGTTTGATCATGTGGAAAGGGTTGAATGGCAGTCGGTTGGTTAAGCGGACTGTATTATGTGGGGTGAGTGTATTGGGAACGGACAGCTGGGAGACAAGAAAAAAGTGGATGAGTCAGTAAACGAATGTTTGAACGAGAGAAATGTGAGTTTGTAGAGGCGAGAAGATAAGGTGCTAATAACAGGAGTGAATGCGTGGGTTTTAGTGAGGGAGTATGCGTTATGTGGCCACCTTGGCCAAGGATTGAACCCTTACATTGACGATTCACCATAGTGTGAGGGTCCATCGCGGTCCAATGAAGCTCTAGGTGGATTTTATTGAATGCGACGAGTATGCACAAATTAATGGCACAGAGCGGGGCGGTAAGCTGGGCTTTCTGTTTCGACTTTTTTAGTATATTTTCTACTGCTTTCTTTTCGATACATGCCTATGCACCTTACTCCCAATTCTTGGGAAATTAAATAAGGAGGTAAAGAAGAAAGAAAGATATATATATATTATATAATATATTTATATATATATATATATATATATATTATTAATATATATATATATATATATCATATATATAATATATATATATATATATATATTATATATACACGGTATATATATTATATATATAATGATATATATATATATTATATATATATATATAATTATATATATAATATATATATATATATATCATATATTAATATATATATATATATATATATACATATATAATATATATATATAATATATATATATATTATATATATATAATATACATAATAAATATATATATATATATATATTATATATATAATATATATACTATTTATATATATATATATATATATAATACTATATATATATAATATATATATATATATATTATATATTATAATATATATATATATATCATATATATTGTTCGTATCCACTTCCTTCTTTTCGGTATTATCGTCCTACTTCTCACGTGACCACATCCTTGCTTGCTATTGGTCAATCGATCCCGCCATCTTATCGCCTTGAACAAGCTTTCTGGAACCGCTCCTTTATTTCGTCCCAAATAACCTGTTTTCATTACAAACAATTTGCCAAATCTTATGAATATTGATCTTGTGAGCATCAGTGATTTTATTAACGTTTAATGCTCCATTTGTTTTAAGTGCATCCCTTGCCTTCGAATGTTACAAGGTCAGTGACTTGTGAAACCTAGTTCTTATTATTCCATACTTGCTTTTGTGATACTTTACGATTCTGTGTTTTTTTTGGCAATTGTGTATTAGTAAAAAAGATGCAGCAATTTTATGTTCTTCATTATACAATACGATTATTTAATTTTAAGTAATTTTTAATATTTTATTCAATAATACAGCGAAGCTACGTTCAAAATTTCATATATTTTATGTAATAGTTTCCCTAAAAAATGTAAAGAGAAAACGTATCATTTTATGCGTAACTTTAATATCTATTTTTCACAATGCAAATTATTAGTATCATATTATTATTATTTTATATTATTATTATTATTATTATATGTAATTGTTTATAATATATTATTTGTTTTTGTTTCAATATAGATTTTTGACAACGAAACGAGTTTTGCTTACTTACAAGCCTTCTGAAACTTCAGTTACGTCCCTGAACGTAACATTGATGCCCCTGGAGTTTTGCCGTCGCTATCCCGGCATTTCTGCAATCACATCTTGAAGCAGAAGTTTAATTCCATAATATTAAAAAAATTATTAATTTATTTTACTGAACAAATTTAAAAAAAATTTTTTTTTGAAATATTATCAGGCCCATTTCTGGCCCAAATTACCAATTTCAATTATTTATTTTTAAATCATTTCGGCCCATAAAAGCGGCTTACTATATATTATTGTTACCATTTATACACCTATTTGTTAAAATTTACTCTGTTTTTGGTCTCCGACCATCATATTTTTCATATTTAGCGTATGTAAGTTGCGTTTTTAGCGCATTTAATTTCGTAATTGTCCTCAAAATATTTTTGCAATTTACATATTTTAATCATTTATTTTTACATTATTTTAGCCCGTAAAAGCGGCTTACTATATATTTTCCTCATCCATTGTATACCTTTTTGTAGTATTTAGTGTGTTATTTGGTCTCTGACCATTATTTGTATAATATTTAGCGTGTGCAAATCGCATCTTAGGCACAATTTTTTTGATCTCGTAATATTGTCTTCAAAAATTTTCATTACTATTTTACATTTTTAATATTAATTATGTCTCCGCCTGACGCTACAAATACTGAAAATATCAATGTTATTTCCCAACAGCCTGCTTCAGATAGGGAAACCCCTAACGCTTACACGGGAAAATTTGTCAACAACGATCTCGATTTGACCTTTACATTACTCGAGCTCCAGCTGGAATCCACAAATGAGCTTGCACGATTCAGAGCTCTTTTAAATATCTTGCCTGTTCCCGTATTACAGCGCCTGAAAGATGTTTTACCCTCCTTACATTCCCACAACCAGCCCTATACTCAACTGAAATCCGAACTTTTAAACCGGCTGGGGGAAACCGATGCCGAAAAAGTAAAAAAACTTTTGACTGGTGGCTCTCTTGGAGACCGTCTTCCTTCAGTACTGCTATCAGATATGCTAAATCTCCTTGACGGTCCTCCCGTAGGTAATTGTATTCATATTGTTCGCCATCTCTTTCTACAAAAACTCCCCACAGAGATGCAACTGCGTTTAGCAACGGTTGATCCAAACTGCTCATTGCAAGAGCTCGCTACTTATGCAGATAGGGTTTGTAAAGCGAAACCTCTTACGACAGCAGACATACCATCACAAGTTTCGCATATCACGGATCCCTCAGACAATAATAACTTACCACCTGCGTCGCTATCGCATGTAAATGAGTCAGTCAATGCCATTAGGCACCCACCGCCGCCCACAGAAAATGCTTATATTGTGTCACAACTTCAGGTGTTACAGAACACCATCATGGATCTAACTAATAGAATGCGCGCATTGGAAACGCGTTACACTGCTCCTTCCTCCCCTCCTCCTCCCTCTCCTTATCCTCAACAACAATATCCTTATCCTCCACAACAATATCCTTATCCTCAACAACAGTATCCTCAGTCCTCTCCTCATCCTTATTCGCAATCCCCTTCATACCCTCAGCCTCCTCCCACTCCTTCATACCCCCAGCTCCCTTCAAATGCATCAAATACTTATTCTGCTTACAATTATGGTCATAATTCTCGCTCTCCAAATATGCAACGACGTTCGTACCGTCGCTCACCTACTCCTTCGCGTCAGTTCGCCTCTTCTCCTGTTGATTCTCAGGCTTTAGTTCAGTTTCCGTCACATAACCAGCAGGGTATTTGTAGAAACCATCAACGTTTCGGAGACCAAACTCGGTCATGTCTTAAGCCTTGTACATTCGGGAATTTAAACTTAAACACCACTCTGTAAATTCGCTCGGAGTGGTTTCAAAAGCGTCCAACTTGCTTTGTGTTTACGATCCATCCACCAAACTATCTTTTCTCGTAGATAGCGGCAGTACCATTTCCGCGGTGCCACGTTCCATCCTCAAAAATAAACAAGCTCCAGCCCACGGCTTTTACCGCGCGCCAATGGCAACAACCATTAAACACTTATGGCACCAACGGGAACTCCTTTAACGCATCTCGTTCCGTTCTGATTTTATATGGATTCACGGATAGCCGGAGTAACATGTACCAATATTGGTGCAGATTTCCCTGTCCACAATTACAACCTTCTTGTTGACATGAACCACAACCGCATCATTGATATTTTGAGACACATTTCTCATCTGCCTGTATTCGTGCATCTGCTTCGCATCAGTGGCATGACAATTCTTTCTTCATCTAAGTAAGTTTTGAATTCCATTATTAACAGCCGATTTTCAGAGCTTCTTTTCTCCAGATCCTCAAGTTCCTCTGTGAACATTAATGTTTTTTTTTCTTGTTCATCACATTGAAAACTTATGCAGACCTCATTCTCTCATTGCACGACGTCTTTGCACCAGATTAAACTTCAAAGCTGCGGAAGCTAGAATTAATCTCTCTTAGAGAAGGGCATCATCCGACCTTCAAAGTCTGACTATGCCCTCTCCATTACATATGGTTCTCAAACCGAATGGGGATTATCGCCCGACTGGCGATTATCGCTGCCTGAATGCGATCACTCGCCCAGACCGCTATAATGTACCTCATTTACAGGATTTCACATCCCACCTCTCTGGTTGTACCATTTTCTCAAAAATTGACTTAATTAGCGCATTTTTTCAAATTCCCGTCAATCCGGACGACATTCATAAGACTGCCATTATCACTCCTTTCGGCCTTTACGAATTTCTGCGAACGCCATTCGGTTTACGAAATGCTAGTCAATCATTTCAACGTCTTCTAGACTCAGTATTACGTGGTTTACCCTTCGTATTCGCCTACATAGACGACTTATTGATTGCCAGTGCCTCTCCGGAAGAACATACTTCACATCTCAGGCAAGTTTTTACCAGACTAGTGAATATTGGTCTATGTGTCAATTTTCCAAATGTTGAATTCGGAGTTTCATCCTAAACTTTTTGGACATTACGATCTCTGCGAAGGTATTAACGTCCCCTTGAGGATCGTATGTGGGCAGCATTTCGTGAGTTTCCGAACCCGTTAAACAGCGTCAATCCGTCGTTTTTTGGATGGTTAACTCTTACATCGTTGTATACCGTCGCGGCTAAATTCTCCTCCCTCTTCACCGACTTCTTACATCACGTAAAGGTTTCTGTGCTTCTGTCACTGTAGAATTTGGAACGACGAAGAACTAATTGCCTTACGCCATCAAGGAAGCCTTGCATCTTTCCGTGTTATTATATTTCCATCGACACAAGCCCCGATAGAATCAACACAGACGCTCAGCTTGCAGTGGAGCTGTGCTACAACAATTTATTGATAACGAATGGCGTCCATTAGCTTTCTTTTCTAAAAAGTTCCAGCCGCCTGAAACAAGGTACAGCGCATTTGGAAGGGAACTTCTCGCAATTTATTTAGCTATTAAGCACTTCCGTTACTTCATAGAAGGTCGGGAATTCCATGTTGTAACTGATCATTTACCCATCACGCATGCCATTACAGCTTCCACAGTGAAACAGTCCCCTCGTGAAGCCCGCCACCTTGAATTCATTGCCCAATTCACAACTGATATCCGCCATATAAAAGGAAAAGACAACATTCCTGCCGATGCTCTTTCCCGAATTAACGCTATTTCTCCTTTACCAGACATTGATTTCGTCGAAATGGCTCGTCTGCAGCAACTCGAAGACATTGTTTTTCCTAGTGCTTCTTCCTACGACATTCAAACTGTAGAAATTTTTGGTTTTCCCCCTTTGTTATGCGACGTCTCTTCCGCACACCCTCGTCCAGTCGTACCTACCCCCATGCGTAGAAAGGTGTTTCACACCATTCACGATGTGTCGCACCCAGGGGTAAAAGGTAGTCAAGTCAAGATAGGTAAGCATTTCGTTTGGCCGTCCTTACTAAAGGATGTTAAACAGTGGACAACGCAGTGTCTCAACTGTCAAAAATCCAAAGTGCACAGGCACACTGTCGCCCCTCTTCAGCAATTTCTTCCCCCTGGTGAACGTTTTGACCAGGTGCACATTGATTTAGTCGGCCCTTTACCACCCTCAAATGGTTACACACATCTCACTTGCATTGACCGGTACACTCGATGGGTAGAAGCCATTCTTTGCGTGATAGTTCCAGCGAAGACAATTTCAGGCATTTCATGTACAACGAGATAGCCAGGTTTGGCACCCCGTGACTGTGTCACAGACCAGGGTAGGCCGTTTGAGTCTCACCTCTGGCAAGGACCTTAATGACTTTAATACGGCCTCTAATGCGCACTTCGCTCTTGCAGCTACCTCCGCAAGCTCAAGGGCTCATAGAGAGGTTCCCCGACAGCTAAAGGGCCTCTTCTATGCCATGGAACACGGAACAATTGTCCGAAAACTCTTCCTCGTTGTCCTATCGGTACAGAACTTCATACAAAGAGACCTCAAATCTCAACTGTGAGCTCGTTCTATGGCAACACCTCCGAATTACCTGGTGATTTTATATTCCCTCTCCAAAACTAACGAACCAGCACACCCTTCCTGCTCGGCCTTCGTCAATGACTGAGGCGTGGAAGCGTCTTTGCCACGCCACCCTCCCCGTCCAACCTACATGCCTGCGGATTTGGAGACTTGCTCTCACGTATTAATTCGGCATGATTCACACCGTAGCCCTTTGCAAGCCCGCTATGACGGACCTTTCCTCGTATTAAAACGCTATCGAAAGTTTTTCACCTTACAGAAGGGGAGCAAAAGCGAAAACATATCAGTGGATAGGATCAAACCGGCTTATTTCGAACATGATCCCGCTTCTTCCACCACTCCTCCTCCACCTTCGGCACCCGCACCATCTACCTCTACTTCGCAAGATAACATCGACTTTATGCCCATTCTGCCTTTTACATCAACTTGTTCTCCAACCGAACCTGACCCTTTGCCAACTCCCTCAGCTATTGTCGCTACTTCGCCAGCTACTTCAGCGCCCCGCGCTACGACATCTCCGCCTCCTGTTCCGATGCAGACACCTCTGTCTCCTGTTCCAACACCGATTCCTCCTCCGAATCCGGAACCCATTCCGACTGCAACCTTTACCGTCTTGTCCACCACGTCCCACATCGCGTTATGGACGAGCATTACGTCCAGTGGTTCGTTTTTCACCTTAATCACTCGCGACGCTCCTCTGCTCGTAGGGGAGCTCTATTACCTTCTCTTTCTTCCTTTTTAGTATTATCGTCCTACTTCTCACGTGACCACATCCTTGCTTGCTATTGGTCAATCGATCCCGCCATCTTATCGCCTTGAACAAGCTTTCTGGAACCGCTCCTTTATTTCGTCCCAAATAACCTGTTTTCATTACAAACAATTTGCCAAATCTTATGAATATTGATCTTGTGAGCATCAGTGATTTTATTAACGTTTAATGCTCCATTTGTTTTAAGTGCATCCCTTGCCTTCGAATGTTACAAGGTCAGTGACTTGTGAAACCTAGTTCTTATTATTCCATACTTGCTTTTGTGATACTTTACGATTCTGTGTTTTTTTTGGCAATTGTGTATTAGTAAAAAAAGATGCAGCAATTTTATGTTCTTCATTATACAATACGATTATTTAATTTTAAGTAATTTTTAATATTTTATTCAATAATACAGCGAAGCTACGTTCAAAATTTCATATATTTTATGTAATAGTTTCCCTAAAAAATGTAAAGAGAAAACGTATCATTTTATGCGTAACTTTAATATCTATTTTTCACAATGCAATTATTAGTATCATTATTATTATTATTATTATTATTATTATTATTATTATTGTTAATTGTTTATAATATATTAATTATGTTTATTGTTTCAATATAGATTTTGACAACCGAAAACGAGTTTTGTTACTACAGCCTTCTGAAACTTCAGTTACGTCCCTGAACGTAACAATATATATAAAATTCCAAAGTTTTCAAAAAAAATTCAATATAAAATATCGATATAAAGGGATCTGATATATAATTGTTAAGATAATCGATTGATAGGTGTCGATCATTTGGCATTGTTGATTTAGTGTGTCGACGGTTTGGGGGACTAGCCCAAATGGTCGACAGACAAAAAAAAAAAAAAAAAAAAAAAATTCCCGTACAGCCCGCGTGCAGGCATTAGAATAGGTTAGGTTAAGTGAAGCTTTGTTGGATTCGTAAGAGAAACTAAATAAGCAGATTTTTTTTTTATAAATGTTGACCATTTGACCTGTCAATATAATTGGGTACTAGCTTCACAGTTTGGACGAGTAGCAGAAAATTTTGTCGATGTGAGATTAATCTTCCGATCAGCTGTTTAGGTGTACCTTCTACTGCACATATTGACAAATGCAATTACATATCAATTAGTTATTTTTAATGTATATTGATAATTAAGTACCATTAATATAATTTTACTAATATTAATACTTTTTATTTTTATATACAAGGTTCCTTTTATAAGGAAATTTATTTACATGGAAAGACATATGCGATCAGCCTCCATAAACACAAACACCAGTGAAACAAACATTTGTCCATTCATTTGTATATAAAGGTAATAAATAATACCTAGTGGCTGATTCTATCAGCGACAGATCGTCTCGCAAAAAAAAAGGAGCCAAGACCACTTTTATTGGTGGCCCGGAGCCTTTCTGTGGACTTTCCAAAGGCCACATAAAAGAATTACTGACACAATGGTAATACAGATCTTTAAACTACTGGACAAATACCCCCGGTCTCAGACAACCAAAGTCTGATTGATCCTTCTCCGAGAAAGGCAAAAGAACTACTTGCTTTAAGTATACCCGAAATTAGACTTACTTTTGAATGGACTTCCGACTTGACATGGACCAGTCAGATATTACCTTTAAAAAAATGGAAAAAGTTGAACGTGACTCATGCCGCTAATGCCATAAGGCAGTAGAAACGGCGGAACACATTTTACGTAATTGCGAAGCTTTAAGGCAAAGATATTGGTGTTGACAGGACACGCTAAAACCCTAGGACCACAAAATTTCATCCTTTAGAACAATCCCGAGGTTCAAACGGAAACTCGGGTTGAATAAGAAATTCTTAATAAATATGGGCATATCACAAAAGATCCACCTTGGTCGCAGACAAGAGGCCTCGATGCGACCACCCTAACAATCTAATCTAAGGGGTGAGGATGAGAGTTTGATAATCTCATGCGACTTCATACCACCAGTACTTTTTTGTTCTTATGTCAGGTTTTGCCGTCTAGCGATAAATTCGTGACTGTGGGCATAATCAAAACTTTTATTCAAGTTATAAGAAATTGGCAGTTACTCAAAATAATAGCTTAAAGTTTGAGTTTTACAAATCGTCATAAATACCAGAAATAACTTTTTAATTAATAAATGAAATTCTTAATCCAAGTACAGATAAATGTAAATCATTAAATTCTTTATCCAAAGCAAAAGGAGAGAAAAGTAGGCATTATCATAAAAAATATGCTGAGCAAATAAAGCATTATGTAATCAGTGCTGGAACTGGTAAATTTTCTTGCTGGTTCCGACTCAAGACTCCATCCCCACCCTAAAAAAAAAAATCTTGGCTCTGGACCCACCCTGAAAAATAAATTTCGACGCTCTTCTTAAAACCTTGCGCCTCCGCCGCCCTGTACATAACACACACGATTAACACCATATAAGATCGAGTCGTAAACGTTTGCTGTCCAGCAAACGAACGTAAGTTATTCCATAACAGATGGTAAGAATTGTTCCAATAAATCATGCGTTTTAATGGTAAACTTTTCCTTTATTGCTATAGATTTGACATACCTTCTCATAAGTTAATTTCTCACTGCAAATTATACCTTAAAATTACAAATGTGGAAACAAAAAGGATGAGAAAAAAATATAAATTATTAGTTTAATAAAAAAAAAAAAATTCTTTAAATTTTTTTTTAAAGTATTTCGTTATTGTTTTAAAGCCTAAAATAGATTAGCATAGTATTTCATTAGTTTGGTGAATTAAAAATTTGCGTACGTTTCTGATATAAATAAATATCAGTACAGAAGTTAACGTGACTATATACTATTCAACGTAGTTACATTGGTCGTCTCGCCCTCTTCTCCCATAGGGGGACCCACCACCTGGGGCATCATGAGAAGATTTAGGAGACTTAATAGTTTCATCTACCGGAGAGTATTAAGGCAAAGCGGCTTCAGACGGCTGCAGTGATTTGCGTTTATCTTACAACGGCTGGCTTCCCAAACGCAAGCTTTTGAAATTTTCTTGCAATGTCTTTCATTATTTTGAATATCAACACGCGTACCACATACACCTACAAACACACAATAAAATAATAATTAATAATAATAATTAATAATAATGATAATAATAATAATAATAATAATAATAATAATATAATAATAATAATAATAATGTAATAATGTGGTGATGAGAGGTTAGGATGTGAGTATAGAAGATTTATAATTGCTGTAATTTAAAAAAAAAAGAGTGGAAAGTTACAGGATCAAGACGACGGGACACGACGGGTGGTGGTGAGGATCGAGAGAGAAGGCGGTGGCTGTGGAAATTGATGTTATTTATAGATCGTGTACCAACTATTTACCGTCGAGTGCGAGTGTGTTTCGGCCCGTGATGTGTGCTATGAAAATAGAGTTTGTTAGAATCAAGAGCTGTCGTGCGGTTTCCACATAATTGTCGTGTGAAACAATTTCGTGTGAAAGTGCGTGTGGTGGCGTAAGGCTGGCCCAAAACAGGTCTTTGTCGGCGTGTTTGCTGGCAGATGGATCGGTGACGTGCTCTCTCAAATAACGAGCGTGATTTTCTGCGATGAGCTCAATGCACCACCACCTGTTGAAATGAGCAAAATGTATAGTGTAAAAGAAGAAAAAATAGAGGAATAGTTGTAAAGTTACAAAGCCTAAAGATAAATATTATCAGTAATAGGAAGAGATAAAATAACTATTAAAATATTATCTGAAAGAAATAAAGATAATACAATTTAAATCCCCCCAAAAGATGCTTTAAAATAATAATAAAAAAACTAACTTCAAAATACAGAACCAACTACCAAATCCGTGAGTGCTTTTGTTAGAATTAGTAGATTTATATTACAGGCGTATAGAATTTATAGGAAGGTTGTAGTAGGCTAATGTGAGCAGACAATAAGGATAAGTTATGTTGAAGGAGTTTAAGTATGTATGAGGTTAGTTAAGTGAGTAAAGACAAAAGAAAGTATTGTAAGAGCGCTCGTTAGTAAATCGGCTTGAATGTGAACAAGTTGATAATGAACAAATCTGGGGGCAACTGAAGGAAGCAATTGTTAGTAGTGCAAAGGAAGTGTGTGGAGTGCTAAGTAGGAAGTAAGAATGTTAACAGCGAAGGGTGGAATGAAGAGTGATGAAAGCGGTTAAAGGTAAAAAAGAAGCTTGGTTGAATACTAAAAGCAGATGATGAAGTTTCAAAAGAAAGATGCTTTGAATTATATATAAGGAGGAAAAAAGAAATACAAAAGGTGCCATACGTAGGAGAAAAACAAGAGGTAAATGAACAGTTTTGGAAGGAGGAAGCGAAGGGTTAAGAATGAGAATAAGGGAATCTGCTTAGAATAATGAATAGGGATGGTGCTTTGTTAACTGATGAAATGGATGTAGGAGTGCTGCGAAAAGAAAACACTTCGAAAATCTGCCCAATATTAACAGTAATGATGAGGTGTTAGTGAATGTCTGTGGGTTTGATGGTGCAAGAAGGAATAGGTATTTTGGGGATAGGTTTTAGTAAGGAGGAGGTAATGGGTAGAGTAAGGAAGTTGAAGAATGGTAATCTGCGGTATAGATGAAAAATTACTGGTGTGAAATGATCAAGCAGCGGAGGCGAAGGATGGTGATGGTGATTGGATTTGGGAAGTTGTTAATAAAGCGTTTATGGAGAGTATAGTTCCAAGGGATTGGAGGAGAGCGGTAATAGTACCCTTTATATAAGGGTAAGGGAGAAAAGGGGAACTGTAGAAATTATAGGGGAATAAGTTTATTGAGTGTTGTAGGGAAGGTATATGCTGGGATTTTGGTCGGTCGAAAGAGTGCGGCGAGTGACTGAAGGACTGATTGGTGAAAGAACAAGGTGCGTTTAGCAGTGGTAGAGGATGTGTGGAATTCAAATCTTTACATTAAAACAAATAAGATTGAGAAAAGAGGGAGAAGAAGAATAAATTATATTTAGTTTTATGGATTTGCCAACAGGCGTATGATACAGTTAATAGGGAAGCTTTATGGCAGGATTAGTATATATGGTGTTGGTGGTAGGCTTCTGAATGGAATTCAAAAAAAGTATGGATTAGACGATAGTAAAGCGTGATGTAAGAATAATGTGTCAATGGTGATTGGTTTAGGATTAATAGCGGAGTGAGACAGGGTTGTGTTATGTCTCCTTGGTTAATTATAAATGGATGGGTTTATGAAAGAATTCGAGGTGGGGATGGCAGGTAAATGGTGTTAGAATGATGGAGAATGGAGATGCAGTGGAGGGTGCCCTACCTATTATATGCGGGATCGATTTGGTCCTGTGTGGCGAATCTGAAGAGAGTTGAGAGGATTGGTAGCGAGATTTGGCAGGGTATGTAAAAGGTAGGGGTTTGAAAGTAAACGTAGATTAAAGTAAGGTTATGGTTGTGATTTTTTGGGGAAGTGCAGGACAGTCCTCAGTGTGTAGTTTTGTTAGATGGTGAGCAATTGGAGCAAGTGTCTGAGTTTAAAATATTTAGGGTATGTGTTGGATGAGAAAGGGAACGAATAATGCAGAGTGTAGTAGGAAAGTTTGTGAATGGCAGGAAGGTTGCTGGTTCGCAATTAAAATCGTTGGTGAATGCTTAAAGGACTAAGTCTTGGTTGCGCTAGGGTCTTACATGAGGGTATGTTGTACCTGTGTTATTGTTATGGTAGTGAGACTATGGTCTGGAATAAGAAGTATAGATCTAAAGTTCAATGTGTTCAGATGGACAATCTTAGGAGCATGCTAGGTGTGGTGAAAGAATTAATAAAATGAGGAAGGAACGTATTAGGGAAGAGTTGTGTGGTGTAAGGAAAGGGGTAAATGAGAGAATAAATGAAAGTTATGTTGAGCATGGTTTGGTATTGTGGAAAGGATGAATGATAGTCGTTGGTTAAGCGGATGTATAGTGGTGTGTTGGGAACCGACCGGGTGGGAGACCGAAGAAAAGTGGATTGAGTCGGTGAACGAATGTCTGAAGGAGAGAAATGTGAGTTTGGCAAGGCGAGAATAAAGGTGCATGATAGGAGAGAATGGCGGGGTTTTGTATGGGGGCCATGGTTGTGGCCCACCTGGGCCAGGGGATGAACCCCTACATTGACGATTTACCATAGTGAGGGCCCGTCGCGGTCCCATGAAGCTCTAGGGTGAATTTTCTGTCTGTGACGAGTTTTCACTAATTAATGGTACAGAGGGGGCGGTAAGGCTGGGCTTTCTTTTCGACATTTGTCATACTCTCCTACTGCTTTTCTTTTCCGATGCTTGTAGCGCACCTTACTCCCAGTCTTGGGAAGAAGAGGTAGGTAAAGAAAGAAAAAGAATTTATAGGGAAAAAGAAAAAGACTCGGAATAAGAAATAGTAGGGAAAAAGCAATAAATTATTATGATTTCAAACCTGCAACAACAGCGTCGTGCTTTAAAGCTCTTCTCACTATCATAATAGCATCATGAAGAGACCTTTCGGTTTCTTCCAAAAACTGTTCAGCTCCACCTCTTAAAATGATTGTGCACGTTTTAGATTGAGGACACCCCATAAACAAATTGAATCTGCAACAGAAATTACATAGCAAGGATACATTAGTGTTGCCATTTAATAATAATGGAGGCAAGAACCATATCAATACAGATGGCAACAGCAGCTATATACGAGCCGTTGAAAGGCGAGAGAGGTGTTCATTTTATTTTTTTACAAAATGGACTTTCACCACCATTGGACAGGTCTACCTTTAATCTATTTTTGGGCCAAAATTGTGTAAGCCTACCTTAATTATTTGAATTAAACCATTTTTGCGTTCAACTGGGAAAAACTTATTTTAAAAGGTTCATTTTTTTTAAACTGTTAAATTTAAGGGAAAAAAATAAAAATTTAACATATTTAACGAGAAAGAAATAGAACCAGTTAAGGACGCTTCTATACCTTTCAGCTCCAATTTGTTTTTCTTCAAACACTTCACAGGTTCCCACAACGGAATCACAAAGATCATGAGCTGTAGTCATAACGGCTCCTCCACAGGCCTTCCTAGTCCTTTTCAAATCTTCTTCTGGGACACGACCGGCACAAAACATATCCCTGAAACGTTAAAATAAATGCTTAAATTTAACGCAACTTTTAATTGAAAATAAAAATTATAAGTTCAATAAAACTGAATTACTTTTAAATACAGATTCGATTGTTAAAATTGAGACGAGTAAAACATCAACATTTTAAAATGTAAGCATATATAAAAATGAAAGTTTGAGTTTACATCTATGCCATACCTATCTGCAAAATACTGCGTTGCTACATCACCAATCGGGAGTTTCGATAAAACAACTTTGGCCCCAGATTTATAAATTAGGTCCAATTTTTCGTATAAGATATTCCACTCGGTATCAACTATTTTTTGATACTCCTGAAATTTAATAATAATTTAACAGACTTACTAAAATGTAGTACTTCTTTTTAACGTAATAATTATCAAAATACAATTGTTTTACTTATATATTATAAGGTTCAATGTGTTCAGATGGACAATCTTAGTTGCGTGTTAGGTGTGAGAAGAATTGATAAAATGATTAATGAACCCATTATGGAGTTGCGTGGTGTGAAGAAAGGCGTAAATGAGAGAATAAACGAGATTACATTGAGATAGTTCGGTCATATAAAATATAGATGAAAGGATGATAGTCGGTTGGTTAAGTGTATGTATAGTAGTGAGTGTGCTGGGAATCGACAGGCTGGGAGACCGAAGAAAACGTGAATTGAGTCAGTAAAGGAATGTTAGTTTGGCAGAGGCGAGAAGAATGGTGCATAATAGGAGTGAATGACGGGATTTTGTGAAGGAGTATGGTTGTGGGCTTTGCCCAGGGGATAAACCTTGCATTGAAGAGATACCACAGTAAGGATTTGTTGTAAGTCTCGTGAAGCCCTAGGGTGGATTTTTCTGACTGCGACGAGTTCACAATTTAGGGTATGGAGGGGACGGTAAGGGTGGGGGTGGATTTCTTTTCGACTTACGTCATGTTCTACTACTTTTCTCTTTCCGGTGTATGCTGCGCACCTCACCCCCAATCTGGGGAGAGGAGGTAGATAATAATAACAATAAAGAAATTCTAGACAATATAAATAGAAAGGAACATTGAAGAATGAATGTGAATTGTTACAAAAAATCTGTAAAACGAAAAATATGTCAGACTCAAAACCTAAGTGAATATGAAGGTGAAAAATAACACAACCTTTATTAGGCTATCTAATATATAAGATATCTATTTCAAGCTAACATATTACTAGAAATTTTTTTTAACTCCATCACCTTTCTCAGGTGTTTATATTTCCATTAAAATGAAAAATAAAAAAATTAATAAAAAATTACCTGAACATTATCAACTCTAATTTCTGCATTGTCTCTCTCCGCCTTCAATTCTAGTTCGATATTTAACAAAGCAATTTTCGGATTCAAATAATTTTTTGGCTGCATCTCAAAACCAGCGTAAGAAAAAGTTTTCTTAAAAGCAACGCCATTTACCAATACTGAATCCTGTATGAAATAAAATGAGAGTTTTTAAAGTGTCTCTTACTTCATTACCAACTATAGCTGATATATATGTTATAGATTTTTACCTACCTCGAGGGCACCACCAGAAACCTTCTTAACTCCTATCATGTCAAGGGGTAAGAGATCATCCAGAGACATTACAGCTTCAACTACCATTTTTGCAAAGAAATCCTTTTGCTGATGAATTAGCTTACTGTTGAGTGAAGTTCCTGCACATTTTTCTAATGTTGCTTTCATTTCCTCTGGGTTGTCCTTATTTATCTATCAAAAAAAGAAATATTTTATTAATGAACTGCAATTTGACCAAATCGCTGGTAGAAATAACTTTAAATGATTTTTGCTATTGATAACAAAACTAAATTCATTTTACGAGTTGAAAAAATGAATCTTAAGTTTCTAAAACAAACTTTTCTATTAAAACTCTTAAATTATAAGTGGTGAATATATAGTTTGAATTACTTAAAAGAATTTTGGTTGCAACTGGACAGACACTCCAAATAAGCCACAGCAAATAATCAACCTTTTCAATTTTAATAATAAGCTTTAACAATGCCAACATCATCAAAAAATGCAGCCATTTTCACAATTACCCTTTTATTTGGAGGGGGGGGGGAAGAAACTTTTATTAATTTCTCTTAAGTCAATTATTATTTGGTTCTTACTCTCAAAATTTTCCTACATTTGCACGTTTGGTTCTTTGTTTTCTAACTATATAGCTACCTTGCAGCCTATTCAGTTTTAACAGTAGTTTCCCTTTCTCTCAGACTCTTTTCCTGAAAAGATCAGTAACTTAATCGTTTTTCCTTCTCAACAATTACCACTTTTATACCTTATTTGGAGCATGAGTGCAAATCAGACTGGTGTTTAGTCTTAAAAAATTATAATACTAATTCAGATAAAAAACCTTGATGGTTCTTGATATTCCAAAAAATGTCAAAAAATAAAATTGTTTCAGAAAGTTATATGTTTAACAACTTTAACTACAATTTTATGGATATTTTATATTAAAAGGAAACAAACTTTCAAGCTTTTTTTTGAAATTCACTTTATAGTACATTAGTTTTCATGTAGACATCTGAACTCAAAAAAATATTTTCAAAACAATTTTCCCTTTTCCCTTTGGTAATGATGACAACTATATGAGCATCACATGAAATAGTACTTATCAATTGAAGATGTAAAAACTATAAAGTACTTTAATAAAATGAGAAGTAAAATTTTTTGTTCCCCTCTGATCAGTTATAAAAAATAATGAGAAGCAATTGTTAAAGTAAGTCTGGAATTATTGAACACTAGGAAACAAATATATGATAATTTTAGAGGGATCTTACATATTTCATTTTAAGAAATAGGTCTTACAAATATATGATAAGATTTAAAAATTCAATTAACAAAACTATCCTCACCTTTTACTTGCTATTTTCATTAATTGTTTAATGAACGGAAAGCATAGAAGCTCTTCTTAAAAGCCTTACAATGCATTGGTGACCCCATCTTCAATAAATGATTTACACTGTTTTAGTAGTTCTCCAGCTAATAAAACAACTGTAGTAGTTCCATCTCCAACCTATGGAAGGGAAATTTTTTTTTTATTAAATTGTTAGATAGGCAAGTCTTTTGAAAGGCTATGTTCACTTTTTACACACCTCAGAGTCCTTGTGATTTGCAATATCAACCCAAAGTTTTTGGCTGCAGGAGGAAACAATGTCTTAAGATCTTCATTATTGTTTGCACCATCATTGCTGATGGATTGCTGTTCCCTAAAAGGATTTAATGGGTTAAGAATTTTTAAAATTGTCAGTATAATAAAAAGTTCAGTTGTACTTAAATTTCATGAACTAGCATAGAATTAACTAAATAAAACTATACTAATTAGTAATACCATAATAATAATAATAATAATAATAATAATAATAATAATAATTAATAATAATAAATAAAACAACACAATCTCTCTCCGT
>JABUQX010116052.1:20000-45907 GCA_015478945.1 Trachelipus rathkii | reverse complement strand
GTTAGAACCTGGTCCAACATGTGTAAATGTTCCTCTACATCCTGACTGAGTATAATTATGTCATCCAGGTATACCATGACATTTTTCCAAGGCAACCCAGATAAAGCGCACATCATACCCCGTTGGAACGTTGCAGGTCCGTTTTTAACGCCGAAGGGCATCTTGAGATACTCATATTGCGCGAAGGGGGTGGAAAATGCTGTTTTCTCGATACTATCAGGTTCCATTTCAACCTGATAATATCCTCGAACGAGATCTATTGTTGTGAAGTACCTATTCCCATGCATATTATATATCATGTCGATTAAGTTGGGCAAGGGAAAGGAATCTGTTTTGGTGACATCGTTAAGTTTACGATAATCGATGCAAAGTCTTAACTTTCCATCTGGTTTTCTAACTGGAACCACTGGAGCCGAGTAAGGTGATTTACTAGGACGTATTATATCCTGCTCTAGCAATTCTCTACATTGTTGTTCAATCTCTTGTGCCAGAGGTCCTTGAAATCGGCGTACTGGTAACCTGACAGGGCGAGAACTTTCAACCTCAATAGAGTGTGAAATGTTAGTGGCTACACCCACGTCATGGTCACCAAAACTAAGTGTAGTCTGATGTTTCATTAACACCTTAATGAGGCTATCTTTCTGATGTTCACTAAGAGGAATTTCAGAAAAATGGAATTCTTCTTTCAATTTTTCTGGCGTCCATACTTCCCTACGTTTTTCAGAAGACTCTGTATGTACAGAGTATACTTTCGGTGGTGGTGAACACTCCTCTTCCTTCAAAGAAAATATCTGACCCATTATGGTACCCTTTCTTACATACTGCATTTTCTCAGAAGTATTTATAAGAGCCACATGTTTTGAGGAAGCCAAATCTAAGACTCCAGAAACTGATATAATTTTTCCTTTATTATGAATACCCCCCTTAAATCCCACAATGTCTAAAGAACAGTCAGTTGGACCCTTTACTTCTACCATTCGACAAGAAAAAGGAGGAATACTGATAGCGTACACATTCACACATTTATAAAAAGGAATAGAGTGACTGTGATCTTTAGCGATTTGTGTTATGGACCCCCCTGCCCTGTGTATTAAATTTCTTTTTGTAAGATCTGGTATTATATGATTATCTTTCAGTGCTGCGGCACCCAGTACCATAGGTGCTGGCATATGCTCCAGGGGAACCACTAAAAATATAATGGGTTTAGTAATGAAATGTGTATCGGGAAAATGTAAGGGTATTTCTATGTATGACTCTATGGGAACTGTATGGTCGCGGGACAATCCACTGATGGAATTTATATTAATTTCTGATGAAGGGAGTAATTTAAAGTCCTTTAAGGTATACGAAAATATTTCTGTACTAATTAAGCTCACTCCAGCCCCGCTATCCACCATGCATCCATACGATCCTGAACTATGCGAACTGAAGGAAACAGGAATTATTAAAGGGTCATTTGTGGACGGTGTAAGATTTACATGTATGTTACGAACTTTATTTACTAATTTTACTGAAGGTTCCTTCAACAAGGGAGAGTCAATGGGTTTAGGAATGGATAATGAAGGTTTTTCTTCCTCCTCTGAGGGCAACACAGTTTCATTTATGTTAGAAATCTGGGGAATATCAATTATGGGGTTGTTTTTATCTATGACTGAGTCACTTTCATTTTTAGTCTCCACCAGGTGACTCAGGTCCGGGGAGCTTGGTAGTTTCCCGAATTTTCAGTCTGAGCTTCTTCAACTCCTCTACACCGGCCTTCAAAATGTGACCGGTTACAATAATCACAAGGATCAAGGTATTTACGGGGAGAAAGTGGTTTTCCACTACTGTTGTCTGATTTGTTTTTGTTATGTTCAGTGTTCTGTGGGGAATTTTTAGACTGTACATGTTTTACTGGTACTGGTATGTTTTTATCCTCCCTGGGAAGAATTCTCTGAGGACATCTGATACCTGGATGAGGTCCACGACAGAAAGGACAATTTACTTTCCTTTCCATGGTGGGTGATGACTGAGGGGATTTATAAGAGCGACACTCAGCCCTTATGTGACCCTTTTTCTTGCAGTAACTGCATATCCCAAGGTACTTGTAACATTCCCTCATCTGATGTCCCCGTTTTTCACAATAGTCGCACACCATGTGTTTCCTATCTTCGCTAACTGCCCGAGGGGCAGAATTTCTGTAGTGCTGGGGTGGGCGATATTGATCACGAGAATAATTGTGTTGGTCATTACGGCGATTATCTCTATAAAATCGGGAATTATTACCTTTACTCGGAGGGCTACTTTTAGTGTTCTGTGACTGACGATGGGGATAATTTGTTTTATTGGAATTGTCTTTATTTGCCTTGGCTTGTGTTTTGTTCTGTAAGACATCTGTCCAACTAGGAGAAGCAGTGTTTATTTGGATCACTGATTCTACTGTGTCATTTAATTTATCTTTCTGTGTATGTGATTTATGTAAGTGAGTTGGCTGATTAAAGAATTCTGAGGATGTATGGGAAATTGAGTTTGGAAATTCCGTGTTATCTGTTTCAAGAGAGTCGGCATAGCCAACAATCTTTTCCCAAGAAACACGCAAATTTCCATCAAGCTCCTGCATCTTAATGTACTTGCGAACACTCTTCTCTATGTATGGTGGAAGACTACACAGGAAAGCAGTTCGCAAGGAATCGTGTTTTCTCATATCCAAGCCTTGATATGCTCGACGGGCTAATCTTTCTAACCGGAGAGCATACATTCGTATACTCTCACCTTTCTCTCTGTGAGCAGCATGATAAGCTTGAAGCTTATATTCGTTTTTGCGTTTTTCTTCGTTCTGAAACCAACTCACTAAAGTGTCCCTAACAGAGAAATAATCTCTGTCATCTTTGGTTAAGATCCGGTATAATGTGAAAAAATTTCCCTCCAATTGACGACCTAAAAGACGTAACCATTGATGAGGAGAATTTGGAAAATGAAGACTACAATAGTCTTCAAAATCTTTCAAGTAGAAGAGGAAATTTTGATCCGCCTCATTACTTGTATTTACCGGGATCCACGACCTTGAGTTTCTGGGAATTTTTCACCAGTTGAGTCAAAAGGAGTATAGCCTCCTCCATAGAATCCAACTTTTTCTTCATCTCAGGCCCCGAATACATAGGCGGATCCTCAGAATCAGATTTTTGAAAGGATTTTGGTGGCTGTGTCTGTGTGTGTTCTGTAGGTCTCTGAGTCCTATAGATAGGTTGACAATAATTAAAATCTGTTTGTTTAGGAGGCTTAAGGAGGGATTCCTTAATCTCTAAATCCAAGTCAATTAAATTAATAGTTTTAGTTTCAGTGTTCTGTGTCTGCGTTTGTCCAGGTGATTTGGGAGATTTAGGCACTGTGGGTACTGTATTTGTTCTTTGGGAATATTTTTTTCTATGTGTTTCTGTACTATGGGGGTGAATATGTTCTGTGTCTGAATACTCTAGATCATCCTGGGACGACCTAGGTGAATCAGCTGGTACGTCATCGTCTAGCAAAGATTTATTTTCTTTTAAATATTGATCAAGACTCATTGGTTGTGTATCATGTTCTTTTTGTTCATCCATTTTTGATTTTTTATTTCTTTCACGTTGTTTGTCAAATTTGTTATTTTTAGCAGGTTTATTTAATTTAGAATCTAGGTCATGGACCTTCGATCCTTTATTATCAGTTTTATCTGTGGCTAAATCTAAGTCTTCCCTTGTTAAAAGGTCAGCTAAAGCCTTTTGTTGCGATTTTTCGTAATCGCGGTGGTCAGCCATTTGGTCAAAGTTATGTTTATTCAACCACTCTACGTTCATACGATTCACACAATTATAATTGAATTTGAACCAGACTAATCTAATGTAATAAAGTGTAAATTATAATATATCCTAGTGTATTCTGTGAGGATTCTGGTGAACTAGTCACAACTGGGCAAGCACCGAACAGAAACAGAGTCCCTGTTCGGGCGCCACTTTAATTTTACGTTTCTATGTGGCGGAGAATACAGCAGCAGGGTAGAAAGTGTCCCAGATATTGCGGTAGAGTCAGTGTACCCTATAATTCTACAGCTATATTCTCCTTATATTGTAAAATTGAAGATTATTTTTATTTCAGAATTAGACTAATATGAATCAAGAGTATTATTTCATTATAGCATATATAAGAAGAAAAAGTAAGAAGTGAGAACGGAATTTGATAGATTACCTCGCAGCAGAAGGAAGACAACAACGATCAAGATGTATCTTCTTTACACAAAATGCGAGGTAAATTAGGCGTATCTGATAATGCCTAACGTGAGTCACAACTGCCGCGTTGACTCTGCTTGAATGTTTGGTGCCTGGATGTACGGTGTGTGGCTAGTTTCTAACTTTAATTAGTGATACTTTATTTTTAAATAGGCTCAAGAAGAAGCTCGGTACAGATGATAGACAGAAGGGATAGAAAGAAAAAAGGTATGCTTTTATGTTTTAATTGAATATTTTTGCTTTATAATTTTAATTATAATTCAATAATTTAATTTTAATATTTAATTTCTTAAATCTTATTTATATACAGAAGAAGCATATGAGTACCCATGGAGTACAAAATACTTCAGCAGCGAATTGTTAATATATGTGTTCTATGTTTGGGTTCCTTATCTATGGGTCAAGACTTAGTTTATGGGGGTAGTTAATTTCCTTTCATACAATCTTTCATACAAATACAAATTACTGAGTTAATAAATAGTACACAAATTATAACTTAACTTAAATAGAAATTTCTATTGATAAATCTTTTTATTATTATTAGTTCTTTTTAATCTCGGTTCTGGTTCAATTTGTGGTGCGGCGAAGCTTTCAATTAATATAGACCAGCTTATGTGAAATCACTGATTTCAATTAGTCTTTATCACTGGCTATTGTTGAACGAAAACTTATTCTGGCACTAAATGAACTCGAAGTCAAACTTGAACCAGAACTTGAACCAAAACTTGAACCACACTTAAATCAGAACTTGACTCAGAACTTAAACTTGGACTAGAACTTGAACTTGGACTAGAACTTGAGCTTAAACTTGAACCCTATGAATAATAACTTCAATTAATTGTTTATTATTATTTTCACTTTTAATTTGTAATTACTATTAAATTTTAAATTATAAAAGTTAAGTTTCCTTACCCTTGAGAGGCAACGAGGGGTAAGCTCATAATCTGTCTTTTTTCAGATTGTTTTTTCACACTTGCACACTGTAACCTTAAAGTAATTTATACTAAACATCAGCATCATATCAGTATTTTATCTTTATATCACAGCACTTTAGAACATAAATAATACAGTAATTATATAAAACATAAACATCACTCACCTCTGGAGTGATGTCAAAGATCATTTATCCATCAAAATTCAGACTAAGTGGGAAGTGGACTTTGTGTTATAAATTATAAATTATTATAATCAACAAAACAAAAGATATTTCAAATATGCAAAAGTCCAACATTAACCATTTGAATCCAAAAAATATACTAAAATTTATCTGTGACTATGTTTAAGAAAAAAATTAACCATTAATAATAACTGAGCAAATTTCAAAGATTTATCATAAATAAAGATAAATGACGACGTTTAAATAATTTATAAAATAATATAAATAAATAATTACACTTCATTTACAAAAATGGTTCGTTATATCTGTGAGACAGGTATAACTCTTTGTATAAAATTATAAAAACAACATCTTAAAACTAAGGTGTGATAGGCTCCCTTATATATATAATCTACCTGGGCAATGTTGTTGTCCAGTTTTTTTTTCTAAAATACTACACCGATAACCACTACGAACATTCAATGTGAAGTTACCACATCACTATCGGAAATCTAAAAGAAAAACAAAAATCGACTACTTTATAATACCTTTAATAAAAACCAGAGACAATACCAATAAAAATAATAACAATGATAAGCATAATATTAATCATTAATTCAATTAACCATTAAAACAATAAGAAAAATCAAACATTAATAACCCTTACCAAGAAATTCAACGAAAGAATCCACATCTACCAGAAAATGAAAAAGTTCCACAAAAACATCCAAATCTTCAACAGTCCAACCATTCCTCTTCCTCAATATTAAGCGAGATCCCATAAACTGAGTCCATTAATCATAGAGTAAGTACCCTTTTCTAAAGTATTCAAAATCAAAGTATTCTAAAAGCAAATTATTCTTTGAAATCAATAATCAATAATCCAAATCATATATAATCGTACTTTAATTTGTAATTGAACGCTAAGGTTTTAAAGTTATACTTAACTGAAAAACAAAATTTAACTTTAAATAACTTTACATAAAATAAATGAAATTTAAATTATTAATTTTCCCCCTTTATTTATTAAATTTTAAAATCGCACTAATACACTTTTATTAAATAAGCACTGCAGCTCCGGGAACTTTCCTTGTTCGTGGACGTTCATCTTCTTTCAGACAGACACATCATCTTTTTCTCCCTTTCAATGCAATCAACCTAAGAGGAAAAAAAAAGAGAATCAATTATGAGACATAATAAAAAAATCCTACAAAACTAAATAGCCAAACCCCCACATCCCCTCCTGATCCTAAGTTTGTCTCATAATTCTAACCCAAACAATCACTCCCCATTTATAACGCGTTTTCATCACCCAAATCATACTCTTTACAACACCTCTTACTCCTAGTAAACGGTTTCTCATATTCCATCACTTGTTCACTGGGTTTATTCTCCCAACCTTCCTCTCTTTCATCACATACCTCTACTACTTCATTCACACTTCCTTCCCTAGGTAATCGCTCAGACATTTCTGCAATCTCTTTCTCGATCTCTCTCATCCGAGCATTTGCCTTTATTTCATTAACCACTTCATCCAATTCCACGCAAAATTTACTTGCATCTTCCACTCTCATATTCACACTCCTATCTCTAACATCTCTTAATCCTGCTAACACACTTTCACTCTCATCCAACGGAAACTTACATAATGTATAGGTCTGATTCAAACTCTGCACACCCTTTTCGCTGTCCCCCCACCCCCCCCCCCAAAAACAAAAAAAGACCCTGCAAAAATATTCTCACTCTCATCATCCTCATCAAATAATCCTTTTACTCTATCAGTCTTCTAATATTATCTTCCTTTCTAAGTTGTCTTTCTTCCTCCTCTTTCTATTAAAACCAGCTCTTTACCTTGTAACCACAAATCATTCACTCCTTCTACATTCTCATCCATTCCAGTGTCATTCATCCAAAACTTATACACTGGGTGAGCCTTCAAATATTCAGGCGGCTCCCTCCACGGCCTCAACTGCATCTGATGCGCTCTAAACTCACTCACTCTACCATCTGTCTCACTCTCAAGCACATAACTAACTCCATTCGACATCACTCTTTTCACAACATAAGGCCCTTCAAACTTTTCTCTCATCTTACTCACATTCAAACGGCCTTTTTCAATCACCTCTTTCAAAACCTTATCCCCTACTTCATAACTTGCAAAGCTTTCAGACTCCCTGTTCTCCAAACACCCTATCACTTTTCAGCCAACCCCTAACCTGTTTAAACAAAACTTCTCAAATTCATCAAAATCCATCGTAACTTTTTACCAACCTTGTTTCGCCCATTGCACAGTCCATCATTATATGCCATACAACACTTTCCTATCAATAATCCCATTCATTCTCTCGCTCACTCATCATTCGTAACATCTCACTCAACGTTCCGTATAGTTCTTTCAGCCAAACCATATTCGAACTAGGCATATACGTAGTCGCCACGATGGTTCCAATTTCCCCCTCAATCACTCAACATCTAGCTTCAAACGCCTGTCCCACAAAACTCTGGTCCATGATCACTCAACATTACGCTTCGGTTTACATACACACATTTGCAACAAAACCCTTCTCTCACTAACCTAGCTACATTCGCACTAGTTTTATTCTTTACAGGCACAGCATACGCAAACTTACTCTTATGATCTTACCATCACTTACCATTCCACATACCCACATGCACGTCACTGGGCAAGAAACAAGTCAACAACCACATAACTCAAAAAGGTTCTGCTCACTTCCAGTTCTCAGACACAAGGAGTTTACATACATCCTGATACTTTCCTTTTCGACACTCTCGCAAGTTAGTCGCCACATCCTTCACAACTTCGCAACCAAGGGCTTAAACAACTCTCTGCTTTCATACAATTCCACAATCTATTAAAACTTTCCCAGTGTGTCCATATCTACGTATGAAATCACTAACCATGCCCTACTGCCCCCAATCACAGAAAAATACTGGTTTACATACAAATCTTCCTCTCGCACCTTTCCCTTATATAATACCCACATCTCACACACAAACAACTTTTTCGCAGAACACCTTTAAATCTGTCTATCAACTTGCCCATCAAACCCACTTCCTTATTCACAAAATAATTTTCTCAGCTCACACAAGACCCAGAGGAACATTCCTCTCTATGCACTCAATATTCTCCCCATTACTCAACATATTCCTCATCACCCACAACCAAACTGTACCATTCCTACGAAATTGGTCATGCTACATCCCCCTTATGCATTGCTAACTATTCCCGAGTTTCCTTTCAGCAAATCATTGTCATCCTGTCTTATTGACAACCCGCATTTCATTCTTAAAATTCTATTCCCAAACAAAGAAAACATACGGCATTCATTCTTCATCAAGCACAACAAACCTATGTCCAACTCTCTCTAACATACCTATCTCTACTTTTAACAAACCCTCTTCCCAAGCTACTATTTCTCCTCCCCCAATCCCCTTTATCTTTACACTTGTATTCCTTCTAGGTATCTGCCACGTCATTTGCTCAAGCTCTCGTACCACTGATGCATTCACCAAAGAAATCTGAGACCTAGTGTCAATCAACCCACAATATACTTTACCATCTACCTGCACTTCACCGCCATTCTACCACTCATCCCATGTTCGCAATACACTACCTCTCAATTTCACCCAGACAAATCATTTTCACATCTTCCTCATCCTCAACTACCCAATCTTCTACTTCCCTCTCCAAGACATAACTCCTATTCCATAACTCTTTTTCTCTATTATCCAACTATAATGTACCCACTCAAACACTGTAAATGCAGCTCACCTACACTTTCCTTTCAATCCCCGCACTCTATAATAATTACCGGTCGTTTCCCCCGCCATAATGCACACTACACAACTTACTTAACAATTTATACAACAACCAACACCTCTTGCAACGGAATTACACCTCCATTACACATAGTCTTTAACTCTCTTACATATGTCGCACCTTCTTAACTCCTATCTGATCAGGTTTCTTGCACACCTCAGTCATAACTTCCCTTCCGCAATTCTTCTATACTCTCGGGCACTCTCAAAACCAACCCATCCTTGGCTAGATCCTGTTTAAACCATACAACACACTTTCAAACATAGAATCACCTCCACCTCGACTTTCTGTCCCTTTCATTAATCCCTTAGGCAAACTCAGGATCAATCACCAACGTTTCACTCATCTCTCACTCCCTTGCGCATTCTAGACATTCAAGATCTGCAATCTCAGCCTTTCACCCGGCATAGTAATTCAACCACATAATAAGAATCACTCAAATCTTTCCAAATTCTCGCAAGCTACTATTCAACTGTCCTCATTCTCTGCAAATACCACTAAAGGTTGGTGGTCCTTCGCCACCACAAACTATATACCATACAAAAAACGGACGCAACGATTCAAACAGACCTCCAAAGCAGCCAACTCTCTTTCAATCATCGTAGAATACTTTCGCTCCGTCATACTAACGCTTTTGAAACATACGCAACTCTCTTCCTTTCAATCCCGTCAAATCACCTGCTCTTGCATCAAACAACCCCCTCATACAATACCCACTTGCATCCGTATTACACTTCTATGTTAGCATCCTCCCACTGTAATCAGTACTATTCTTGTGTGCTGCCAATCTTATGGTACGAATACCTAGTTAAGCAATGCTTCATTTCATTCTTCATTCCATTCACAATCAGTACTCTTCTTTTTACCAGTCCATTCAGTCAAAGGTTCATCACACCGAGAACAAGTCTTCTAAACTTCCTCCACTCTTACCAAACCTAAAAATCCTCTCAGCTCTCTTAACATTCCTAAGTCTAGGAAAATTCCTAACTTTTTCAAACAAACTTCTCTGCTTTCTTTAACCCAGTTCACTTACCTGTGTTCTCTGTTCTTTTTGCATTTTCTCGTCCCAAAAAAATCACCCCTCATCCGGCAAAACCATCAAAATTTCCTCAACTTTCACTTTTAACCTACACCTACCCAACGTTTCAAACATCATTCACCTAATTCAAATGTGCTCAGAGAAGTCTCAAATTCATCACTCAATTAACTTAAACACCATCACATTCTTACTTAGGAAAATCCTCATAGACCGCCCTAAGTAGCGTCCAAATTCTCGCATCCTCTGAAAAGCTTGCCCGGATGCAGGCCAACCCCAAAGCTCAAATTCCCGAAACTGATAATCGCCGCTTAAAGCAGTCGAAGAAAAAAGCAGTCACACACTACTACCTTCCCACTGGCATCTGGATAATATCCACGCACCATATCCATTTCGTAAAGACTTTGCATCCCCACAATGCCATACTAACACACGATTCTTGTACACTACATCACATAGGCGGGAAATCCTATCTCTTCACTAGTCTTTTTCGATCAACCTTACATAATCAATACATAACCTTCAACGCTCAATCAGGCTTTGTCACAGGCACAACTGTTCCGGGACTATTTCCAAGGTAACCTCACACCTCTCTCCTCACAACACTACCTATCGCCTTAACTCTTCACATGCTGTCAAGCTCGCATTCGTCAAACTGGACGAGGAAAAGGCGGGGAAAAGCAAAGAAAAAACGTTAGCCGTTTGTACTTTTTGTTTAGTGTTTCTACCTTTTCCGGTGTGTTTTTGGAATTCAGATCTCCTTCAAACCCCCTGGGCTGCTGGGACCCGTATACGCCCCTTTATACTATATATATATACTATATATATATATATATGATTATAGTATATAATATATATATCTATATAATATATATTTATTATAATTCATATATATATAATATATATATATTACTTATTATAGTACTATATATAAATATATATATACAAAGCTTGTATTCATTTGCATGAATTGATTATTTACCTAAGCCAAATACTCGTATGATTCGGTGGGTGGTAAAAAAAGACATATATAGTAATATGTTTGCACTTAAAGATTTTTTACGCTTGCCTTTTTCAAACGAATGTCAACTTAGTAAACTCGATTTACGTTTTAAGTTGCAAACAATCTGTTCAACACATCAATTATTATTTATTTTATTATTATTATTATATTATTATTTTATTATTTATTGTGGATATTATTATTCTTTATAGTTATTATGGATTATTTATTATTATTATCCTGCAAGGTTAAGAAATCTATCTATCTATCTACTATCTATCTATCTAATCTATCTATTATTCTATCTACTATCTATTCTAAACGCCCTATCCTACCAACCTACCTCCCTATCTGATCTATCTACTCTATCGTATCTTCTATCTATCATTCCATCGCTATCGTATGTTTCTAAATTTTTTTTCTATTATTTTTAAAAAAGATTTTTTAATGAGAAAGAAAATGATGAATTTTTACATACACTATGTGAGCAACAAATGGAATTTAGCATATTGAGTGCCCATCAAAGCTATAACCTAAAGAGCATCTGCAACACCTGCTGGAGCAGAAACTTTAAATTCTCTTTTAATTAATCTCTTCCTTTACTTAAAATCTAAATAATATGTGGTACACAATAAAGGTTATTTGCGGTCATAAGAAAAAAGCTACACATCATTTTTAAACAAGCCCTCCCCCCCCCAAAAAAAAAAAAACAAGCTTTTTGGCGTCTCCGAAAAAAGAAGTAGTCACTTCTGTGTTGTGGACTTGATTCCTTTGAACACGCTTTGGTTAGTCATCAGTAATTCGAAATGGCACAATAACTGAAAAAATTACAAGCAAAACAGAAAATTAAACATCTGAAACTTAATAAGGAATCCCTTACATATTTAAAGGTAAAAGCAAAGGAGTTGTTAAAATAAGGAAATTTTTTACTTCTACCGAGAATTTTATACTAGTGTAAAAATATTAGAAATGAATGCCGTAATGCCATTGTTTACGGGCCGCTGTTTCTCGTTACAAACAGCATATATCCCCTTGATTTCCAGCAACATTCCTGACAATATTGATTCGGTTGTTTCAATCGCCACCAGTTGTACAGACAAGCGTATCCGTGGTCCTTGCTACCAGAGGCTTGGCGTGTAAATCTCAGCAAGCACGGCAGTATACGCTCGCTCAGGCATAAGACTAGTACCAGTTTTTCAATATGATGATGCGAATTATAGCTAACCAAATGCATGGGAAATGTAGTCCCAAAGTGGATCATGAGAATTTTCCATGTGTTTCCATTCCTTTTATCTTTGAACATAGTTCAAGAAACATTCGTAACATAACACAATCAAACGTGGTTCTATTCTGTGTGTGAAACGAAAACGTGACCTTGAAAGAATTGCGACTTGAAACAATCATGTATTTGTCTTCGAAACAATCGTGTTCCAGCGCAAGCCTAAAACCATCATAACTGCGCCCTTCTGGCGAACATAATTCCTCTGAACTTGTTCTACTTCAATGCTTGCCCCAATACCTCAAGTCAAACTTCACTTTTCTCGGTCTGATGAGAATCGGTCTTGATCTTCTCCGACATACCTCATTATATAAATCATTGTATATGATAATTATATATAAATACGGTAATATATTCATATATGGTATATATATGGTATATATACTTATAACTAGCTGATATATATATATATATGATATATATATACGATATATACTTAGATATGGATGACAAAACTATTACCGTAGATATCGATATACTGATAATCGGCAAAACGAATCTCCCTTCCCTATATATATATATATATATATCAGAGGTGGTGTCGGCTCGCAGAACTTTAAAAACTTTTAGAGCGGCAAAGTGTAAGAAAAACTTAGTATGCAACGCAGTAAAAGCGCACCAGTTGGTTCAAAAAAATTTGTACGCAAAACACAAAGCGCACATGTTCGTGTAAATTCAAATATTAAAAAAAAAAAAAAAAAAAAGAAAAGCTCAATTTTATTACAGGGAAATATATATACTAGTAATAAACTATATAATAAAATGATATATATATATATTTATAAATATAACTATAAATTATATATATATATATATATATATATAGTAATCTATATACCGGGTCGTAGTAATTCATATACAAACCATGTACCGTCGAAGGTGGTTCATGGATCGGATAATCTATCGTTTAATCCTTTTAAATTTTAATATGAAAGATGCCACAATTTATATATATATAAACAAGAAACATTGACTAAGAGCTTTACTCTCTATTTCAATTATTTGGGATCTCTTTCCTCCTCCGCCGCTCTCCCTCTTGCATTCTGATACAGGGCCCATATTCCCTTTCATAAAAGACTAAACTTTTCTTAAATAAGTTGCTGCTTAGGCAATGCCATGCGCTGCGCCTTTTGTTTTCCTCCCTAGAAATGTTCCAGAGGCCTTGACTAAACAAAAAAAAAATCAACCTCCTGCACTGGCCCGCTCAGGGCTGCCTTGCCCACAAGAGTGCGGGTAATGGGGCTATTGCTAGTCACTTCTCGAATAAACAAAGTCCACCAAGACCTGTATTCACACAGAAGACAGTGTTCCTAGGTGAGGAGGTCGGTCTGTAGTGAACAAGTTTACTGCAGCCCAACTGCTATCCGAAGGTGTAGTCCCAACTTCTCCTCCAGAGGCGGTCTGTCTCTGGATAAATGTCATGGCGGCTTCAGTTTTCTGAATATTAATTAAAGCAATGGTATCAAAGAAACCCTAATCTTTTTTTTTAAAGTTTCTCCATCGGTGTAGAACTCTCTTCTGATCAACCGCATTATTGTCAGTTGGCATTCTTATATATTAATGTATTTTATAATTGTGTGTGCTCCTGCTACTCTTACATATAAAAAAAAGCTATTATATATATATGCAAACTTATTTTACACTACTACCACTATCATTGTTATCATTATTAGCTCTTATTGATACAAAAATATATATATTAATAAAAGCTCTCATACTTATCTAATGCGTATAGCTAAGACTATTAGTTAGTATATAATATATTACTTAGTCTATATTACTATAATGATAGTAGGACCTGTTTATTGCTTCATCATGAACATTTAAAACTTTACTAAACAAATGATTTTAATTCAATTCTACAGGAAAACATTTAGGGGTACCTAAATTAAAAAAAATAAGAAATATTCTTAACGAAATAAAATAATCTTCAATTTATTGTGAAGTACAAATAAACGTGTTACAGATTTAGAAAACCAAATTTACTTTCGGACCATTTATTGAGAGAAACCTATACCTATAACTAATTATTAACAGTAATGTAGCGTTAAATAAATTTAAGTAGTTTTAAATTCAGATATAAATTTTAATATACTTTTATGTATATATTTAAATAAATCCTGACCTTGAAAAGGAACCGGGAAAAGAAATACATTGCTGGGATGCTGGTCTAATATTTTGTAAAGTAAAAATGTATAAAAAAAAAAAAAAAGAAAAAAAAAAAAGAAAAAACTACAATACTACTGAAAAATGATATTCATTTATCCAATCTGGTCCTAATGTTAGTTATTAAAATGTAAAAAATAAAAAAATAAAAATTCAAACAAAAACTCAAAAAAATAGTTTATACTGAGTGCATATAAAGTAAATATGAATTAGAAAGCCTATTTAGAGGCCTTTTATTGGCTATTTATACGTTACTCGTTTAAAATAAATAGACTTTCATTATAGCTCTTTTTCTTTGGCTATTTTTTTTATTAACTATACAGAATACTCCCGAAGGAGGTTTCTTTACCCGCACTATTGATGGCAGGTAAGTCAGATACGGGAGCAGAATACCCCAAGGCTCTCGGACCTCAACCATCCCAAAGCGCAGGCCAGAGCTACGGTCCAGTAGGTCTATGATAACCATATCACGCTCCCCCTCCTGCCGGCCGACTCCCTAAGTTAGAAAACCAGAGAGTGTTTTGCTGCTCGGACCCCGCTCTTTCGGCTCTCAGACGTCCTTTTTGTATTTGGTTTGCTGTAATCGCTCGTGCGTTTTACTCTCTCGCTAAAGAGCCCCTTCCCCTACCTTGAGCTTTGTTATTTTTTGCGTACTATGCGGACAAACAAACACAGGTCCCGTGTTATCCCCCCCCCTTTCCCTGTCTCTCTGCTTCCCTCTGACGGTTGCGGCTCTCATCACGTGTGACCCTCGATCTCCTTTCACCCATACCACATTGCGCGGGCACCTTGTAATAATTTAACTGCTTTACTAAAATATTAGCTATATATACTATTGATATTTACTGCTATGTTCCCAGCCCCTTCCCATCCCCGGCACACCAAAACAAAAATAGCCAATTTTTATGTTATCAATTTGTGTTTTTTTTGTTTTACCCAATTTTGAGTTTTGCTAACATATATATAATTTTACGAAGGATTTTCCACAAAAATGTTTAATGTCTCTTCACGATTCGCCACATGTAAGTCATGATCTTACTGTAATTTTCAGATTGTGCATATTTTTTTTTTTTTTTATTTTTTTTTTTTTTTTTTTTTATTTTTTTTTTTTTTTTAACAGGTTCCACAGTAAAAAATTCCGTTTGCCATCCGATGATTTCCAACAATGCTATTCCGTCTTTTCCCTGTTAGGTATGTGTTAGTTTTGTTTGTATGTACCATATGGATTGCTTGTCTTCATTTAATGACTCCATGTCAAATATTGTTACATGACTATTTGGGACAATAGCAGTACATTTTCACTTACTATTATGCGCGATGATATAACTTACTATTATAATAATATAGTTATTATATATTCAGGTGAGATTGTAAAATAATATAGAATAGTACTAGCTTATAGATATGTTAAGTAGTCGCGATATGTATAGGGTCAGAGAGTACAGATTAAGCGATATATAGGTAAAGTATCTGTTATATATTTATTGATATAATAGTAGTTAGAGCGAGTGATAGTAAGTTAGGGTAGAAATAACTAGTAATAGACAAATATTTTTTATCAACTCCATGCGATGTTTTACATCATTCAAGAAAACCTTGCACTGAAAAAGTTTTAAAAAGAATAACTTGTCCGTACAAGACAGTGCCCAATAAATGCCTTCAAAAATATTATTGAAACGTGGGCTTATCTCAAAAGATGCCCGCTTCTGTCGACGAAATAAAAAAAAAAAGGGCCGCTATACTACTAGTAAAAATAACTATATATATTAGCTAGGTATATATATACCTATTATATTATATAATTATTAGCTAAACATTATATTATAATATATTATTATATTATATATATCTATCAAATACCTTGAATATTATATAGGATATTAGTAAGTGTGCTGTATTTATCTTTTATATTTATCATGGTAGATTATATGGCGCTAAATTGTAGTTCCATTAACGCAAAAAAATTTCTGTCATGTATATGCTCTAATGGTTAAATAACTTACTCATCTTGCTTTATCTTTCAATCGTATCGTCTCAGAAAAACTACAATAGCTATTTACATTAAGGGAAATAGGAACAATCCCATTGTTGGAATTGACTGGTTCCCACATTTTAGTCATGGGACTACGCATCCGACCAGAAGCAATAGACTAATAGTGTTCTAAAATAAAAATATAAAAAAATAAAAAAAGAAAAATAAAGAAAGAAAGAGAAACAATCAACAATAAAATATCTTCTTAAACACACTACTATGCGTAAATTTTTGGTCTAGCTTTCTTTTGTCCTATATATAGGTTTTTTAATTACCTACTTCATAAGAGCCTCCAATACCCCTAACCTCTTATAATCACTAGGACACAAACTGGATGCGACCATTAGACCGTCTTTTACCCAAAACTGAAAAAAGACCTAACCGAGCATAACAACCTCTCGATGGCGTCTCATAGGGACACTTCCAGAGCACGAAAGAAAGTCGGCATTTCCACACCTGTGGGGTCTTCTCGGCTTTTTTCCAGTGTGAAACTACGGTTTCACCGGCCATGTCTATCAGATAGACTAACCTGAGAATAAATCTTCTCCTCTCTTCTCACTTATCCCGACGATTACAGAGGGAGCGTCCCTACTCTAGGGTAAAGAGCTCCCTGTCCACTTCCTCCCTTTCCCTGTGTTAACTTGGCGACAACCGTTTAGCAATATAACCTCAGATCAGTTTTTTCAGCGATACTGATCAGCATGCAGTCTGATTCCTCTCCTACCTCTGAAGCGCCCCTCCCCTACTCTGGTCCCGGTTATCGCGGGAAAATCGGCGTTATCACCCTCATTAATGTCCGTTATAATCCATCATTCACCCCGTGACGTTATCCGCGCTAAAGCAGTTGCGGGCTCGAGCCTTGTTCGACTCGCCATACAATAACTTGCAAGTTTTCCGCGCTTGCCATGTACAAAAACTGATTAAACTTGTAAACATCTAAACATGCTTTTACAAATAAATATATATACTAAGTGTAACAATATCTTTTGATAAAATTATTATTAACTGCTAAAAGTAAGGCGCCCGTTAGTATAGAACCACCAACCTCTCTCTAGTTTGATAGAGGATGTATTATATATCATCCAGTCTATTGATCATAACAGTTCCAGATGTATATTATCACCACACATTGGTATTTAAGCTAGCATGTTGGACCGCATTTCAACGTATTTATATTTCTAGTAATAATTTATATCGCTGATCTGATAGTGCGTTAGTTAGCTTCTGTCTCTTATTTCACTCCAAAGTTATCAGATAATAAGGGATCTATATCCAGTGCAGCATCATGTCTCTATTCTGTCCCCAATTGCCTTTTTTACTTCCTCTTGTTCCTGAATAAATCAGATAATAGCACACTTATGCACAAGTGATTGTCAGTCATATTATTATAGATTTACCTATATTCTACTTTGATTATATTGTGTGTTTATTTTCTTTTGTTTTTTAACTTAGTGCATTTCGTTATAAGTGGCACTCTTTGCTCGTATATTCAATTGAACTTGACATTTCCTCTATTTTTAACGTATAGATAAATTCACCCTCTACCAATAACTGTACTCTATCTTACCCTTTTATCAGAGTGTTTGTAGCTTTGATTGATTAGTTTCATCTGTTAATGTCTTTGGACCTCTTCTTTCTTCTTTTTATTTTTTTTTAATTTTTTTATTTCATAGATTTTTCACGCTACATTTTTAAACAGTGTATATATATATTTGGCTTCCTACTCCTAAAGTGTGTGTCTTCCTTTCTAAACAAGTTTAATTCTCATCTTCTATTTCTCTCTCGCTTTGGGTTAAGTTTATAAATTCCTTTTTGTTGTAGGTATTTTATATCGTTTGATTGGTCAGTGGAATTATGTTCTTTCTGGTGGGAAATAAATGCCTGTTCTATAACCTATATTTTTTTTTACATAGACTTATATGTGATATGTACAGTCGCTCCTTAGTTTGAAATTATCGTTGTCCATTCTTGAGATCTATATTTTCTCCACATTCGATCACAACTAGTCATTTGCAATAACTGAGTAATCTATCAATTATATGTGCTTAACTTGTTCTGACTTCTATTGTTGTTCAAACATATTTTATCCTTTCTAATTAGTTTATACTCTTTAGTATCTGTATTATATTTCGTCAACTTTATTATTTAATTTTTTATCTCACTTACAATGATATATCTGCATATTAATTAATTTAACTATATTACCCTACGTAATTTCAATCAATAAATAATTCTCATTCTTTCATTATATCTCAAATTATCTTGTTGATGTATATCCATCAATTTCCAAGATTACCTCTCAAACAATACTGTCACGTAATATGCCGAACTCTTATATTTGCATACTTTACGTCTCGTTATTTGCTTCAAATCTCCTTCCAATTATAGAGTGATAGATTTTATCTGATATTAGCTGTTATATATATGTATATATTGACTTATCCTTAATGTATTATGTGAACAGAGAAGGATTTTGTCCTACGTAAGGTATTTAACTTTTACGCATGATTATAATTGATATTCTTTTTTTATGGAAATTATATTATCATTATGCTGACCTTATTGTCATGTGGATGGAGAAAGTTTATACTAAAGAGCGAAAGCTGAAGCCATCTAGCTATTTCTTCTTCAATTGACTTTAAATTTGGTGTGAGAAACAGCTCTAATGTTTTTTGTTTTTTTGTTTCTTCATTTTCAAAATCGTCAATGGTTTTTTATAAACTGTTTTCAAGTGAGCAAGCATTCCAGTGGTGAACCCGCTACCCCATTTTAATTTAACAATTTTTTTACAATTAAGGCACGCTGCTTCATTCATCCTTAGATTTTTTTTTATAAAATAGCCCCAAGCACCCGATCTTTAGCATTAAACTAGCAATTAAACATGACAAAAATTTATCTTTTTAACTGTTATGAACTGTGAGAGTGGATGAGAGTGGAAGTGAATATGAGCGCAAAAAAATACATGCGTGCTACAACTAATTAAGAAAATCAAAAACTATCAACATATTACTACTTAGGTATAAACATATCAACAGATTAACTATCTCCAACATTAATAATAATAAATAAAATAAAGGTTCTCTAAAAAAAAAAATACTAAGCTATAGAGATTTAAATACAAAACTACAGTGATTTAAACATGAAATACAGTCAATTACCTATATGAATATATAAAGATCATAAATGCCAAAAAAAAAACAAATAACAAAGTAAGCGAAGAATAACAAATATAAATAAAATGAATTAAATAACAGAAAATGTATTTTACGATAAACATTTATTTTTTCTTTTAAATCTTGCAAAAAATACATTTTAATATATTTGAATTTTTAATAAGTATATTTTAATATATTTGAATTTTTAATAAGTGTATTGGATTTAGAAGCTCGGTATTGATATTTTATTCCAATTTCCAATACCGGTAATATACCGGTATAAATATTAATAATAATAATAATGAATAAGATCCACTACGCCCCCTGAGGCAGTAACAAGCAACTATGTGTAATTTACTACTTCTATCTTAATAAATCTAGCATAAATCTTAAGTATTTTACTGAGAAGAGTCGATTTTATATTATTTCCATTGTGCTCCCGCACTATAAGTAAAAAAAATTAAAATCAATATGGTTCTTTTAATCATTAAGGGCTGGGTCCAATATTAGCTATGTGGATTTCTAGTTTTAGCCACAAATTGGAAATCGACATAATTTTCAGGCGATTTTGATCAATTTAAATGAAAACTGCAACTTTTTTGACCAATTAAAACGTCGATTTCCTATGTTTTTCCGCGTCTCTATTGATTTCCGTTGTATTTTAATTTTTTGAAAACCTATTTTTTTTTTGACAAAAATGAGCTCACGTCCTATAATTTTTTTTTTCGGAATGGAATGAAACTCGAGCTATACAAAGATTGGTCTATTACACTATATTGAGATACAATAATAATAAACACTTAATATAGCCAAGCCAGGTCTGGATACCATCATGCAGGAATAAACTCATACTTTAATTCTATATACAATTGAATTACGGAAATCCAACACTCATTTTGTGAATAGACACAAAATGAAAAATTTACTTTATGCATTTAAAAATATTATATTATTATCATAACTATATCAATCCAAAATAAATATCCACATCAGGAAACTTTTCACACACATGTGAGATTTGTCATTCGAATGTGCGGAGAAAACACGACTGTTATTTTAAAAAATATACCTTTATTGAGTGCGCATCAGAATATGGCTATAACATTTTGCCTCTGGGCATATAACGAAATCATGTGATGTAAATTATAAAATATATATAAAAATATATTTCTGTGGCTAATGTTTAAAAAGATAGAAGTTATTATATTAACAGAAAGACCAACCAAAAAATATAAATATTTAATAAATATAAAGTATAATAAAAAATATGTGTATCTTACCCAAATATATATGCTGTGAAAATCTCTCACTGAGAAATCTTTATTTTATTTTTAATTTATAATTTTTAATTATTATGAAATAATGAGATAGCAAACTTTCTGTGAGAAGATAGAAAAATATTATTTATAAACTAGATCGCAATATATACTTATATCTACTCACTATATTTACTATCTTTTTTTTTGGGAAAAGTATGCTAACTATACTATTAGCTAGATAACTTATCTACTGGACACTGGACTACGTGTCACAAATTTAATAATCTATTATATAATAATAAATATAAGTAATTAAATTGATTAAATAAATATCAAACTAATTCAAATTGAATAGTATTATTTTACATAGATTAAGAGAAAAAGAAATTAATAATTCTATATTCAAGAATAGTATTATGGTAAATACTACTATATAATAATAATAATAAATAATATATTTTCTCAATTATGAAACATTATAATTAAATTAAATAAATTACAACTATATAAGTTCGTTAAAATAATTAATTTTTATATATTATAATTATATATATTATTATTATTAAATTTATTAATAATTAATATATATATTAAATTTAATTAATTAATTAATTATATTTATATTATAATAATATAATTATTATTATTATTATATAATATAAATTAAATAATAATTAGTGAGCGTGCTAAATAGTAATTTAAAGGCTAATTAAACATATAGTTTGACATTAACGTTGCGTATTAACTAATATTGTCATCTATAGGTAAAAAAAATAGTAGACTATTTTATATTATTAATTAAATAGAACTTTGTAACAATAATAAAGTGAAAAAAAGATAATAATTTTGTATTAATATAATAATAAATTAATAAATAAATAATAATTAATATAATAATATATAATAATAAATTAATAAATATAATATAAGAATAATAATAATAATATATTATAAATATATTAATAAATTTATTAATAAATTAATTAATAATAAAATATAATAATAATAATTAAGTTTAAAAATTATGAAATCGAAAGTAAAGATGAAACCAACAACAATCATACATGACTATGACATAAATATAATAAGATAATAATAATAATAATAATAATAATACAATAATTAAATAATATAATTATAATATAATAATAAATTAAATTAAAATAATAATAAATTAAATAATTATAATATAATAATAATAATTAATAATAAATATATTAATTATTTTAAATTAAATAATAATATATTTTATAGGCAAAGAGATTGATAATAAAATAGAAAAAGATAAGATTTATCATAAGCTTCAATAAATTTGTAACTGTAGAATATAATATATTAAATATATATTAACCAAAATATAGTATAGAATTGATTCTATTAGAATTATAAGATTAATATAAATAGATATTAAATTAAAAAGATTTAATAATTATAATTAGTTGAATGGACAGTCATTTATGAAATTTAAAATTTCTAATTATCTAATTATTTTTATCGAAAAAATGATATATATATTAATTATATGTCATTATTATTGTCGTTAATACTAATTATCATTATTTATTTATTAAAAAAGAAATAACATAATACGTAATTATATCAAGTATTATAGCGTTTATATCAAATAAAGATAATTCTTACATAGTCCAATGTATAATAATAATTAATAATTATATATAATAAATATATAAATTAATAATAATTATATAAAATATTAATAATAATAATAATAATAATTAATAATATATATATATATTATATATAATTAAAATAATAATAAAATAATAATAAAAAATAATTAATATTTAGATGATAATAATATTTCAATTCATAATAATTATTACATAACATTAAATTTTAATAATAATATCATAAATAATAGTAATACTATAGTAACATATATATATACTATTAATTATTATTAGTATTATTATTTAATTATTTAATTAAATAGTTTTAATTTATTTATATATTTTATTATCATAGTTTAATAATGTTTATTATTTATATACAATGTAATTAATTTGGTTTATTTTTTATATCATTTCTAATACAATTAGTTAATTTGATTTTTATTATTTATTTTATTTTAATTTAATGATAGTTTTTATATATAATTATTTATAATTATTTCTAATAATTTTTCAATTTAAATTTATAATGATCCCTACATAATTATTTACTCTGTCTAAGAGATAGCAAATCAGACCAATTAAATCATTAATAACCAAATAGAAGTGAATTAATGACACTACAAAATAATAATATATATTAATAATATTATTAATATAAAGAATTTATATATTATAAAGTAATCATATATAACTAAAATTATAATTAAATAATTAATAATTAATAATAATAAAAATTAATAATTATAATCGATAATAATAAAAATATAAATAAATATAAATAAATAAATAAAAATAAAAAATAATAAAATAAAATAAAGATAAAATTAAAAATATTAAATAATAAAATAAAATAAAATAAAAATAAAATATAAAATGATAAATAAATAAAAATAAAACTATAATAAAATAAATCAATAAATAATATTAAAAATAATAATTAACAATTAACAAATAACAAAAATAACAATAACAGTAATAATTAAATTAACATACTAATTATTAAAGATATAAACAATGTAATATACATTAATTATTTTATTTTATAATATATTAATTAAATATTATATTAATTATAAATAAATAATAAATAATAAATAAGTAATTAACTATATATTAAAGTAAATACTATTATATAATATATCTTAATTATATCACGGATTAATATACTTAATATTGGCACGTAGGTAACATAATAAGAATCTGTAGCTAAACCTTATATATATAAGTCAATAAATTTATAATAAAAATAAATGTCTTAAGCAAGTAAAGGAAATAAACAAGAATTATTAATTAATAATAAATTATATTTAATTATAAATTAAATAATTAAATAATAATTATTATTTCTATTTTTAATAATTAATTATTATATAATTAAATAATAAATAATTAAAATAATGAAGCATACTACAATAACATTAAATCATACTAATTAACTAATCATCAATTTAGGTTACTATGATATATAGCGTTATATATAAATAGCAAAAGTAAAAAAACTTTATATAATTAATATATAAACTAACATCATTATTAATTATAATATATATTGAGCTATATAACGATATAAGAAATTATCACCATATTAGTTGTTTCAATAAATTAATAGTATTTAATTTAGGATTGGTATTAGAGTATAGAGAGTTGACACGATTTATTATAGGTTATATTATTTTATTTTTTGAACAATATAAGAATAAGTTTTGATACAATATATTTTTACGAAAAGACCGAGTAATAGTAGTATAGTGTGAGTGAGAGTGACTCCCGTATAACTATTTATTTTTTAAGTGAGGAGACTATTATCCACCCCTATATTATACCATTGATATTATGAAGTATTAGGTACTCTATCGAGTATTTTATGTTATATATTATAGTAGAATATTTTAGTCATGTGTTGTTATAACTGTAAGTAAGGGGTTAATTTTGTTCTATAGTATTTATTAGCTTAACGGAGTAATTTGAGTTTATTCACCAAAATAATTGTGATAATTCATGAGTGAGTAAGCTAAATTTATGTTAAACGAATAGATACATTGCCAGATTCTAACATTTATATAACTACTATATAGATTTATGTATAAATAACCATAATTATATATATTAGTTAGGGTGTAAATAATATGAATTATATCTTAAGCCTATATAGTAATATAAATATTTATAGTGAAATAAGTTATATGAGGGTTATAGTATATACTGTATATGTATTAGTGTGAAGTTTTTTCAGACATAGTTAACAATTATTTCTTAGACCACACTCATAAATAAATAAATAATAGAAATTATATTGAACAGTGTCTAACTCATATATAATCTTCTTAATTATTTGCTATTACCAGATGACACTTACTACATTCATGAGTAATCTTTTGAGTCATAATGCCAATTCTTTGTAATACATACATTGGAGCAACTAATCATTTATCACACAATTCTCATCCTGCCTAAATACTTCTCTTTTACCCAGACATCACTCGCCATAATGAATTAATGTCTCAATATTATTAAACTTAGCATATTCTCTCTAACTAGTACCAAAATAACGTAACAACTCATCTCTATCTGTTGAACTGAGCAAGAAAGAAAACAAGAAGTAAAGCGATGAAAAAGCATCAAGAAAATAACAATTAAAAAATTCTTTTAAGAACTTTGTATACTTGTAATTCGATTTAACCTAATACAATCATATGCGTTTTCCGCCAAAACTACATGAAAAGCTATCAAATAATTATATATATAGTTTAAATATATGTAAATCAGAATAAATTTAATATAATAAGCTGAGTAAAAACGATATTAATCAAAATGTTCACTATATAGTAACAAAATAGCCAAAATCTTCCAATTTTAGTTTTAACTTTCCAAATAAAAGATAACTTACCCAACTTTGGGGAATTGATGATCTTAAACTTTTAATTTGAAACTTGTTATGAAGTGCATATGAAGAGTGTATGATTTTTTTATACAATATATAATTAAAAAAAATTTTTTCTATGATTAACTATATTTATAGTTTATAGATAAATATTAAATCAAAAATCCAAATTATTTTCATTAGACCATTATTTACATTACTTGTGCTCTTCTACTTTAATAATAATCCATTTTACTATGTTTAAGATTGGAATACACCTTATTCATTGTTTTTAATCTAGATATGTA
>JABUQX010116052.1:2500-12500 GCA_015478945.1 Trachelipus rathkii | reverse complement strand
TAAATTTATTAGAGAACTCTTTCTCTTACGATTGCCTAAGCAATTACAGATCTCCCTCATGACAACAGAGAAAAACCATGATTTTGAGGAATTAATTGAAATAGCCGACGACATTTTCAACAAATTTTTCTCCCCAAACGGTGCTCGCCAATCCCCCGCGGGGGGGGGAAACGAATGGCAATCTGTGAACGCCATACGACCAGCAGAAGAAAAAGTCACCAAGTCACTCAACAGAGAGACGTCAGTACAGGAGAGGGAGATAAGTCGACTGATAATCTCTCATGAAAAGTCGGCCGAAGAAATGAAGTCACTAGCCAAGAGCGTCATAGAGCTCGCGAAGACGCTGTGTCAGAATGCGAAGAATTCTCCCACCCCCAATGATGATCAAAATTCAAGAGGAAGAAATTTCAACCGATCAACTTATAACAACGTTGCAGCTGGGCCTAGTACAGAAGGCCTTTGTAGGTTTCATAGGAAATTTTTGCACCATGCATTTCGATGTGAGGGTCGATATTGTCCAATGTACACCTTGATATCGCAACCCCCGGCAACTCCTCCACCCCCACAACAGAACGTCAACATTTCAAAAAATGGAAAGGCTGGTCCGTGAGGCGACTCCCGGACCAGATGAGGGTGAATATTGGGGGGAACGACGCTTTTGTGAGTAGAGACCTTTATGATTGTTTACCCTGTAACTTTTGTATGAATAAATCAAATTTTGGGCGGGGAAATATTAATTTTAACTATAGTAGAAGACGTTATTATAACAATAATCATAATAACAGTAGAAATTATAGTCGTAATTATAATAATAGAAATTACAGTAACCATAGTATTGACGATTTTTATAATAATAATTGCTATGGTAACGAAAATATTAGTTGTAACAATAATAATTATAATAATAATGCACGTGTCGGTTATAATAATTTCTATAATAATAATGAGCATGCTAATCTTAATGGCCATAATAGTAATAGGTATTTTAGTAATAATTGTAATTATATTAATCGTGGGTATGATGGAAATGTTAATTATGTCAATAGATTTAAATGGAGTAGAAATATCACTTGTAAGGATGATCAAGGGCAGGGGGGGATTCCTAGTGATTCACCCCCTCCCCCACAGAAGTCGCTTGTCACTGAGTCAGTAGGAGTAGAGTCATCTTCAACTTTAAATTGTAACTCAACGCATGATGAGGTTAATAACAATAATAGCAATAATAATAATAATGATTGTAGAACTAGGAATGATAGTCGTAGTGATGGCAATAACGGTTTTGTAAATTCTTATAATTGTATTGAAAATAATAACGCTGTAACTTTTGAAAACAATAGCTTTGTGAATGAGTCGCTGCCTCCCCCGGCGGAGTCAACCTATCCCCCTACCCCAGTCACTGGGGAGAAGGCGGGAATGGAGGCGATTCAGACTTGTGACTCCATACTTGTTGATAAAAATAATGATAAAAATGAATTTGTAATTGCGAAATACCCTTTCTGAAAATGAATTGTATTAGTTTTAGAGATGAAGGAGGTTCTTCTTCTTCCGATAAGCATGAGGGATCATTAATTTTAAGAAATAATGCATGTGACTTGTCTGATAATGCTGTGGTGGAAGTTTCTGGCAACTCAACTAAAATTGCAGCTGTTAAAGAAGTAGTTTTTGATAAATTGTATTATATTTCGGACGCAACTAACAATGAGACTTATTTACTAGACTGTGGGAGTTGCCTCGACCTTTTAATTGCTACTGAATTGGATAAGGAGGAGGCCCCGATTGGGAGTGCCAGGGCCGCGAACGGAGGCTGTATCCATATTTATAAAAAAATAATGACTAAAGTTGACTTGGGGTTAGGCAGACCTTATGACTTGCATGCCTACGCTTCAGATATTAAATTCAATGTCTTAGGCATGCCTTTTCTCAAAAAACACGGGTTCATCATTGACTTTAGGTACCATTTTTTACTAGATACCAGCACTAGACGTAGTATTTCTCTTTGTAACGAAGCTTTTGATTTTTCCAAGCATGTTCGGAACTCTATCCTCCCACTAGCCGCTGTCTCTTTAAATATACCGCTTTGCGAATATGAATTAGTTAATGATTTAATTAGATAGTACCAAGTTTTGTTCGTAAATCCTTATAAAGCACCTAATTTAGATTTAAAGAATGATCAACTCAAAAGATGGCGCTTTATTTGTACAAAGTACCGGAGAAAAGGGGGCGGGGCTTATTTTGACAGCTGTGAGAACAACTTCGTCGCTCAGTCACGACTTAATAGTAATGAAACTATAGGGAGGGGGAGGGGGGTAGAGATTGTACCTATTGGAAGGGGGATGAAGATGTAATTGTTGATGAGGGGGAGGAGAAGAATGTCCTTGAAGGAAGAATGTGCGAATTGGCGGCAAATTACCCATACCATGTGGATGGATCGCCGATACAATTGAGGAGTAGAAGCATAGCTCCACATCTTTTTGAGAAAGCAAGGGAGGAAATCAATAAATTATTGGACGCGGGGGTCATTTCGCGGGGGAGAAGCAATTGGGGATTTCCAACTAGCTTTTTACCAAAGTCGGACGGAAGGGTTCGTCTAGTCGTTGATTTGAGGTTATTGAACCAAAGATCAACCTCTGACAATTTTACCCTACCCAAGATTAAGGATATTATATTGCAATTGCAACATTGCAAGTTATTAACAAGGCTAGACGTTCGGCAAGCTTACTATAACGTGCCAGTCAGCGAGGAAACAAAGAAATATTTCACTATTACTTGTCCTTTTGGTAACTACAGCTTTAACTATTTAATACAAGGACATAAGTGTTCTTCTAGTGCCTTCCAGCGCTTCATGTCAATCTTGCTTGGAGATTTAAGGAATGTTTTTGTTTATTTAGATGACATTTTAATTGCCAGTTCGACTCTTGAAGAACATGTTGCAATGTTGGAGAAAGTTTTAGAGAGATTAAGATATATGAAAATTTATATGAATCCAAAAAAATGTGTACTAGCAGTCGGAGAAACAGATTTCTTAGGTTTCAACATTAGCGAGAAGGGCGTTAGGCCTAGCAAAGAAAAGATCAATGCAGTGGTGAATGTTGCAAGGCCAACAACCATCAAACAACTTAGGGCTTTCCTCGGTCTATATAATTTCTGCCGAATCAACATAGTAGGGGCGGCTCAATTGTTGCAACCCCTAACGAAAATGTTGAAAGGAAAACCCGCCTCCAATAAAAGGATTTCCTGGGGGGTAGAAGCCGAGCGAGCGTTTCTAGAAGCTAAAGCAGCAATGGTGAGTGCCACCCTGTTGTCGTTCCCTGATGAAGGAACTGAGTTACTAGTATACACGAAGGTAAGCGAACTCACTATAGCTAGTGCACTGATGGGAGAAGAAGATAACCAAACAAAGATTTTCGCGCTTTATAGTACCATACTCACCGAGGCAGAAGTGGCCCTACCTCAGCTGGTTAAGGAGCTCTTATGCGTCAAAAACAGTTTACAAAAATATGCTTACTTAATTGCCAATAAGAGAATCACTGTCTGTACTAGCAACAGTGGGTTAATCACAGCTTATATGAAAAAGAGTGCCGAAAAAATTCATAATATTCGAGAGGTAAATTTATTGAATGCCATTGCAAATTTTGACGTTGAATTTAAATTGGTCTCTAAGGCTAAAAATAAATTGGCGATAATTTTAACAGAATTGGCTAACGAAAGAGATAAAATCATAGAGGCTGGAGACTGGGGAATTGCAACTAGCTTGTATAGAAGATGGGGAGTGGGCGTGGCCAAAACAAAATACTATGGAGACGGAGTTACAACTGGAGGAGGAGTTTAGTGGATGGAATTCTCTGAATTCCGTAGTGGAAGGGTTGAGCCCTTTAAATCGCACGTTAAAAGAAAAAGACTTACTGGAGTATTATAATAATAATAATAAAAATAATGATAATAATAATAATAATAATAATGATAATAATAAAAATAATAATAAAAGCGGTAATAATAATGAAAATAATAATAATAATAATAATAATAATAATAATAATAATAATAATAATAATAATAATAATAATAATAATAATAATAATGATAATAATAAAAATAATAACAAAAGCGGTAATAATAATGAAAAATAATAATAATAATAATAATAATAATAATAATAATAATAATAATAATAATAATAATAATAATAATAATAATAATAATAATAATGATAATAATAAAAATAATAACAATATAATAATAATGAAATAATAATAATAATAATAATAATAATAATAATGGCAATAATAATAATAATAATGAAAATAATAATCATAATAATAATAATACATAATAATAAAAGCGATAGTAGTAGTAGTAGTAAATAATATAGTAGTAGTAGTAGTAGCAGTAGTAATAGAATAGTGGCAATGATAATAGTAGCGAAGCTGGTAATGATAATGACTTTGAGAATTTTGTAATAAATACTATAACTTACAGTAAAAAAGGGTTAAATGGAATGATGAAGAAAATTCAGGATGGAGTAGATTTCAAGGAAATAGCTATAGAACAGGAGACTGATGGTTATATAAGGGACCTAATAAAGGGGCTGAAAACTAGTGGATTGAAGGCCTGCTACAAGGAATTCATCCATCGGGGCAAAGAGCTGTCTTTGGCGGTTGATATCTCTACAGGCCAGCTAGGATATTAGTACCGGAAAATCTGGTGGATGATGTCATAGAGAAAATACATAATACAAATCACTTGGGAATTAAACGGACGTTGACTATCTTGAAAGCGGATTTTGCCTTCAAATTTATGCATAGTAGAGTAAAGAAATTTATACAGAGTTGTGATGTCTGTCAGAAAAATAAGAGCGTTAGAAGGATATCTCCAGAATTCGGCAGATTTAAGGAGGTCTCGGAGAAGTTTGATACTCTTCATGTGGATTTGTGTAAGTTTCCGTATAGTATGGGGTTCAATTATCTGCTTGTTTTTATTGATAGATTTAGTAAGTATCCCTTCGCCTACCCTCTTAGGCAGGCGACAGTCGACTCGGTGTTGAATGTGTTAGTGAGCGAAATTTTTCCGTTTTGTGGCTCAATAAAAAGACTCATCTCAGATCGAGGAAGCCAGTTCACTGCCAAATTATTTAATGACGTATGTAACCTACTCGGCATAGATAAAATTTTCACAACGGCTAGCTCACCAAACGTGAATGGCCTAGTGGAAAATTTGAACCAAGCTCTCATAGTGACACTAAGGTGTATGATTAATGATGGGGAAAATGAAGGGTTAAAATGGCCTGAAATTTTGCCTTGGGCACTGTACTGTTTGAGAATTAGCCCTCTAAATGACCAAGGGGTCACCCCCAGTGTGCTTATGTTCGGCCAAAATCTATCAGTGCCAGGAAGCTTATTGCAGAAAGAGGCACTCAGTGCCACAGTCAGTCAAAGTGCCTATTTGAAGAAATTAGTGGCTTTAATGCGTAGGCCTTTGGCACCACAGGTTGTATATAAAAATAAGAATATATTTGTTCCGAAAGATCTCCACAAGGCAAAGGCAGTGTTGGTGAGAAATCAACAGTACATGTAGGAAAACTGTCAGAGAGATACTCAGGACCTTTCAGGGTGCTACGGATAAAAAAGAATAACGTTTACATTTTAAAGCATGGGAAAGAGGCAGTGAAAATTTAATAAATGTAAGAATTTTTCATAACATAACTGATAGGGACGCTGAAACCCAAGAGAAAAATAAAGTTAAATAAAAAAAAAAAATATATATACAGATAATAATAATAAAGAAAAAAAAAAAAAAAAAAAAGGGGGGGCTTTTTAGTTCTGCATGCAATTCTTAGAATTAAAAAATAGTTGAATTGATACTTTATCCTTCCAAAAAAAAAAAAAAAAAAAAAAAAAAACAATATAATACTATAGACGAAACGATGCTGCCAAACACTAATAGTAGTAATAAATTCCCGCATGTTCCTTACAAAATGTCACAGGAAGGGTTGTAATAGAAGAGTTGAAATAGTCAAAACCCCCGAGGTGGGGATTAAGAAGGTCTTTTATGTATTTTGTAACAATATATTGTAAGAATAGAATTTGTGTTTCGTAATAATAATGTGACGGGGAGGGGCTGTGATAGAAGAGTTGAAATAGTCAAAACCCCGAGGTGGGGATTAAGAAGGTCTTTTATGTATTTTGTAACAATGTATTGTAAGAATAGAATTTGTGTTTCGTAATAATAATGTCAAATTATTACCAAAAAAAAAAAAAAAAAAAACCTTGTGACGGCAGGATTTCTCCTTGCCTCACAATAATTATGTACACCTCTCATAGTTGCTCTGTATATCAAATTTTACTATTAATTTTATTATATATGGAAAATATTTAACAACCTTTCGTATGGCACTTTTTTTGTGAGAGTGAGTCGCTGCAATGCTGCCCGCGAAATGTCTGGCATTTCGAGGGAAGGAAGGCAGTTTGGCTTCAAGATACAAGAAGAGAAGTCGCGTTGTGTGTCGGCTTGTTAAAGGCCGGAAATTTGTGTTTGAATATAAAAATTATGATATTAACCTTCACCAATATTATTAATGACTGTGAACTGACCCATTGTGTTAACTGTTAATATTGATACCATTATTTACCACCTGATTTAATTAGTCTTAGAAATAAAAATAAAAAGTAATTACCCCTTTTCATTATCACTGTATTAACTCGTCAAAGGGTTATTACATATATATATATATATATATATATATATATATATATATATATATATATATATATATATATATATATATATATATATATATATATATATATATATATATATATATATATATATATATGTATGTGATAAAAATAGAGATAGAAATATATATATATATATATATATATATATATATATATATATATATATATATATATATATATATATATATATATATATATATATATATATATATATATATATATTCAAACTTCAAATACTTAAGATCATGTGACTTGCAAACCCGACTCTGACTCCTATGCCGCTCCAGAAGTGTTTCAAATTTGGTTTTGATCTATCTACTAATTCAGAGATTCTATAATCAGATTCCAGAATCAGATTCCAATTCCAATTTCACTGTCCTGATTAAAATATTCAATTTCTTTATCAGAAACTTTAAAATCTTACCGGGATAAATTTCATTAACTTATAAACGTATTCAGTTCTTTTAGAAGGAGTTACACATTGTGATACCATCCAGGCCACCAATTTCTTTTTTGTTTTCATCACGCTTTTCAAAGACGACCCAAATTCCTCGAACAGACTAAAGTCTTGAACTGAAAATTCTTTTTTATTATATACACGTCCATATCTGCGAGATTGTAACGTAAACAAAATGAGATTTCTGCAATTTTATGTTCTTTAAGTCAATTAAAAATATAATAATTTAACTATGCCATTTAAGGAAAATATCTTAATATTAATAATGAATTTGTCTATTTAATCCGTATATACAATATGTTAGTGAAAATTTAAAATGCAAGTAATGAAAGTACATGAAAGAAATGAAAGTAAAGAAAGTTATAAAAGAAGAGTTATTGTGATGCAAATATTTGAATAAGGAACTAAATCTACAAAAAAAAAAAAAAGAAAAAAAAATACTCTAACAAAAGATAAATGTTATTTTGAAATTTATTAAATACACATAATATATTAAATTACGGAATCCATGATCTAGCACTCGAAATATACTGTTCCTACAGACCTGCATCAAAATAACAGAAAGGTTGAAAATTACTTATGAAAGAATCTAATTTACTCTATTTTAAAACACATCCAAGCAAACATCACCCAAACATAACTTAAAACTAACGCACCAAATCTCCCCACCAACACACTTCCCTACAACTACTCAAACCCCCAAAAAACAAGAATTAGTTTAAGGATATATTGTGAAAATGAAATGACATTTTACAGCCTTTCCTTGATCATTTACGCATTCTCATAACAAAAAAAAAAAATATATATATATATATATATATATTATAATATAGACCTACACATGTTGTTGAAATATATATATATATATATATATATATATATATATATATATATATATATATATATATATATATATATATATATATATATATAAATATATATATATATATATATATATATATATATAACCATAGTATCAAAAATTTCATAAACCAGTAACGCAATTATTATAAACTTTATATTAAAATAAAGTCTTTTAATAATATGTTATTCTTAAAAAATTTCAGCAACTCTCATAGAAAAGTTTGCAAATTACCCAGCAAAAATGTCTGCATCCTTCCTATAAGTCATGGTCCAATTAAAATCAACTTTGAAGTTCCGGTAAGATTTTAATAAATATGGAGGAGCTTCTCGTTCGTAGAAAATCCAACGCTGGTGGTCTGATCTGTTTAAATTTAAAAATTTATTTAGTTTTGCAATTTAAACTTTAATGATTTTAAAAATTTATTATTATTATTATTATTATTATTATTATTATTATTATTATTATTATTATTATTATTATTATTATTATTATTATTATTATTATTATTATTATTATTATTATTATTATTATTTATTATTATTATTATTATTATTATTTTTATTATTATTATTATTATTATTATTATTATTATTATTATTATTATTATTATTATTATTATTATTATTATTATTATTATTATTATTATTATTATTATTATTATTATTATTATTGTTATTATTATTATTATATTATTATTATTATTATTATTATTATTATTATTATTATTATTATTATTATTATTATTATTATTATTATTATTATTATTGACTAAATACATTCAAACAAGCTTCAAATAACAAAATATGGAATTCATGGATCTACTACAACATACATGTATAATTTGATTCTACCACAGTAAAAATATTATTTATATTACGATTCTACTTTGGAGTGATTTTAATCACAAGATTCGCTATAGACTTATTCAGAGCGAATGATTATATTAAATCTGTGCTTTTTCTACTTTCTTTAAACCCGAATTCTTTATTTAGATATTTCTATAGATAGTTTGTTTGTCACATTTACAGATCACGATAAGGACTGACATTTTTTTAATAAAAGATATATATATATATATATATATATATATATATATATATATATATATATATATATATATATATATATATATAGAGAGAGAGAGAGAGAGAGAGAGAGAGTAGAGAGAGAGGAGAGAGAGAGAGAGAGAGAGAGAGAGAGAGAGAGAGAGAGAGAGAGAGAGAGAGAGAGAGAGAGAGAGAGAGAGAGAGAGAGAGGTGCAATCCAATCACAACCATTACCTTTTGTTCGGAAGAGGTTTATGCTTTTTAATATTCCGGAAATGTATTAAGACTGCGTCAAACTCTTCAATAGGAATTATGGATCTGTCGTCAGTCATAAAACATCTTTTCTCTTTGCAACAAGCAGCCTCGAATGGTTCATGACCAAGGCCAAAATAAAAGCTTCGAGAGGCCTAAAAAATTAATAATTTTTGATCAGTATTTCTGACAGGAGTTTTTATTTTAATAATTTAAATAATAAAAAAAATATTTTTTTCCTATAATATAATTACAAGCCCTGTAAGCGGAAAAAAATATGACAAGAACAATAAAACACCAAAGGAAAAGGCAATAAAATAAACTAGAGTTGTTTGTTCAAACATTCGGTTATAGCCGAATATTCGCTGTCAGTCGAACGTGCTCTCTATTTTACTTATGACTTCCATTTCTTGTCTTATTTAAGATAGATTTTATAATGGTTCCCAGTTAACCTAAAGAAGATATTATTAAAAACATTATAAATAAACCTAAGTACTATATTTGAAGTTCATGATAAATAATTAATTATATTTATGTGGATAATCGGGAACTTGTATTGCAATGGGGATTGAATCACCAATAAAATAAATCGATATAATAAATTACTACTACTACTACTACTACTACTACTACTACTACTACTACT
>JABUQX010116051.1:10000-15000 GCA_015478945.1 Trachelipus rathkii | reverse complement strand
AGTTTCGAAGATCTTAGATAGAATACAAGTAAGAGTAATAGGGCGATAGTTAGAAGGATCAGAGCGCCTACCTTATTTGGAATAGGTTGGACATGTTGCGTGCTTCCAACACTGATGGAAGTGTTGTATTGAGACAATGAGAATATAGTTGAACGAGGGGCGGGATAGCACGAAGGACACTCCTTCAAAACTCGGGAGGAATGCCATCCGGGGGCCACCGCCTTCTAACGTTCGTAGATTTCAGGAGCCCATGCACCCGGAATCGAATTGTTAATCACAGGCAAAGCCATAGGACACCTGAGAGGAGAATGGAGGAGGATGAGGAATGCCAGAAATCGTCCAGGGTTGAGTTAGAGGAAAATAAGGAGGCCGAAGAGCAAAAAAACCATCAGATCGAATAAGAGGAGGAAAGACAGCTTTACAGAAGTAGTTAGAGATGTTTTTAGCAAAAAGAGTCAGAAAGATTTGTCAGTAGGAGAACCAGAAGGTTAGCGACTTTCGTTTTATGAAAACCCGCTTTGCTCGTCGAAGAGAGATATCCCTGCAACGATTTCTAGTAGAATGAAAATTAGCAAGGCTTTATTCAGAATCACTTTTAAAAATTTAAAAATAAAAAAATAAAAAATATTAAACAATATTCATATATATAATATATATATACATATATACATATTTTTATATTATATATATATATATTATATATATATATAATATATATATAATATATATTATATATATACATATATATATATAATATATATATAGATATACTAATGTATATTTATAATATATAGTATATATATATTATATATATAATTATATATATATATATAATATATAAATAAATAAGGGGTATATATAATATATATACTATATATATATATAAGTATATATATATATATAATATATAATAGTATATATATAATATTATACTATATATATCAGGTATATATATATATATATATATAATATAATATTATACTTATATTATATATATATATATATATATATATATAACGATTTATATGCTATATATACTACTATATATATATTATTATTCATATTCTCGTTGTTTTCTCTTGTCTTTTTTTACAGCTATTACCACCACTCACGGCGTACTGCCGACCCTTTATTAAGGAGGGGGCAGATATATAAAATACAGGAAAGCTAGCCCACAACAAGAGCCCAAACCTAACGCAAATCTCTCAGTTGAGCGCAGACGTGGGCTTTTTTGAAGAGAGGAAGATGAAAATACAGTAGGAAAAAACAGAAGATGCGCAAGTAGCTGCCACAGAACAGAGTGGCTGAAAGAAGAGGCACCACAACGCGAAAATTTCATGCGAGAGAGCATGGCACCCCTTGTATGCGAGGGCGACGCCCCCCACAATGGAGGTGAAATGCGAGTGGCCAACTCCTCTGAGCAACTACCGTTTGTACCTATAGAAAAAGAGATAGTGCGCCAACGTCACGTCGCAGAGATAGAGGGTCAAGGGAGTTTGAAAGTATGGGATAGTTTATTAGTCTCTTAGCTTCAGACTCAACCTCTATTCAAAAGAAAAGTGGAGCCGGAGCTCCCCCAAATGTGAGAACAAGTACTCCAAACAAGAGCGAATAAGGCCTTTATATAACTGAGTAGCTGTGCCAGAAGAAAAAAATTTCCCGCAACCTGAACAGAAAATCCCCTAGCTCTTCGTTGAGGGCCACCTTAGCAACCGGTTATGATATGAGGTTTCCAAGATAATTCTTTGTTTATGTTAGACACAAGAATACTTTATGTTGTATAACAGGTGATGACGTTTAGAGCCGTCGAAAAAAAATAGGAAGTTAGCTAGGGTAGTTTTTTTGCAGAGTAGATGTAAAGGTAGTTGAGTTCAAAGAGTTGTTAATTTCAACAAGCAGTTGTGTCATCGGGCGGGGATGCGCCCACGGGATTATCCCATCCAAGTCAGTCGGCATAAGTAATAGAATCGAAAGCTGAAAGACACTCTAGAGAGGCAACTCTAGAATTGCAAAGCAGGGAGCAGATTTGTAAATGAGTGTGAGGAAGAATGGAGAGTTTAGTCATCGGCCATAAGAATGAACTCTGACAGGAGTTAGAATGGTAACAGACTGTAGGAGATCTGTGTGATGAAAAAGTAAGAAAAGTTGGTGAGTTGAATTTGAACTTGAGGAACATCACTATCAATTATTCCGAAAGGATGGGATGATGTAGCTCCTATCTAACGATCAGCATTATCAAATATGGAGCGACCAGATGAGAAAATCTTGACCAAGAGTAAGCAAAGAGAAGAGGAAACCCAAAGGAATATGCTTAAGAGAGAAGGTTAGCGACGCATGCCATACTCGAACAAAAGCCTTTGATATATCGATAGTGCCACCACCCAAGATTCCCCAAGTCTATATTAAGAGCGGGACAGAATAAAGACCATAAATCGAAAAGTAACGATAGGGGATAGTATGTCATCAAGTTGATCACTTCGAGCAGTCGTAAAAGCTATTACTGGATATCTGCAAAGAACTGGAAGAGAATGCAAGACTCCAGATGGATCCACGGCAATATGAGAGTTAGGAGAGATATATTCAAAGATCATAGATTAGAATACAAGTGAGAGCTATAGGACGATAGTGGGAAGGATCAGGGCGGCTGCCCTTTTTCGGGATCTGCTGAACATTACGAGGCGCTCCAGCATTTTAAATGAATGAGTCACAGAAGAATTTACTCTTCATCAGCGGCGATTCGAACACTGGAACTCCCGTTGCTGAGTTAACAGTATTATTATATATAACTATATAATAAATATATATATAGTAATAATATTATATATATATATATATATTACTCACATAATAAAATATATAAATATACTTAACTTAATACTATATTGTTATAGTAATAAAACTTATAAATAAATTATACTATTTAATATTAATATACTACGTAATCTGTATATATATATATTGTGTGTGTGTGTTGTGTGTGTGTGTGGTCATGTGTGTAAGGTGTTGTGTGTTGGCGTGAGAGTGGAATGAGTGTAGGGTCTGATTGTGTGAAATGAATATTTATGTTTTGGATATGAGTAGGTAATTAGTAAATGAGGAATCGGTATAATGAACGATTAGACCTAGTGATAAAGTTGAAGAATGATAAATTTGCAGGATGTACTGTAGAGGAATTGCGGGACAATTGCATCAAGAGGAGCAGGTTGAATAGGGTGGATGACAAATATGGGCATTTGAAAGTTGTGTAGCAAAGCGTTTATGGATGTATAGTTCAAGGGCATTGTGAGTAGAGAGCACAAGTGGTGAATAGTACACCCTTATAATAAATTAGTGTGTGAGATAGGGGGAACTGTAGGAAATATAACCATGAGATGAATTAAGTTATATTTAGTGTGTAGGGAAGATATACGCCGGTATTTTAATTGAAGAGAATACCGAATCGCAGTGACTGAGGAGTGAGAGTTGAGAGACTTTAAGAACAAAAGGTTTGCCCAATTAGATTCACAAAAAAAGTGAGTAGATAATGTGTGGATCAAACAATTTTTACATTGAAACAAATGATTGAGAAAATGAGTGAGTAAGAAAAATAAATTGTATTTAGGTTTTATGAACTTTAACGATAGCGAATGACAGCATTATAATAGTGGAAAGCCTCTGTGAAAGGTATTAGTAATATTATGGTGTTGTCTGGTAGGACTTTGAATTGGAATCAAAAAAGTATGTTGTGACATAGCTCGCAAGCATGTGATACCCATGAATAAATGCAAACTTTTCGGCGAAAATAGGTTTTCTCAAGTATATATATATATATTATATATATATATTATATATATATATATATATATACTATATAATATTATAATATATTATATATATATATATACTATATAATATTATTAAATATATATAGTATTATAATATATATATATACTATATACATATACATTATAATATATATATATATATTTAGATAGTGTATATATCTTGAGCTTTATTTATTTGATAAGTAAATATATGATAATATATATATATATATATATATATATATATTAATATATATATTAATACCTATATATATATATATAAATATATAGCTATTAAAATATATATATAATCATATTATATTTATATATATATATAGTTATATATATATATATATATATATATACTATTATATATATATAATATATATAATTAAATACTAAGTGTGTGAATATATTATATATGTATATACAAAATATATTATATACTACAGAAGTATTAAATATTGATCTGAATGGAATGCCGATACAGGATAGTGAATGACTAATTTATGGATTTTTAAGCAAATTCAAGCAACAGTCTCAGAAAATAATTAACTTGAGCTCTGCAAGTATAGTTAATATGCTGCCCTTTATTAATGAATAATACATAAATTCATTATTATATCTAGAACTATTTGCTTATGTTGATAAAGATGGTTATTCAATTACACTCTCGCTTCCCACCAAGCTATCATATTCCATAAATTTTCACCCTATATAATATAAGTTATATTTAGTATATATAATATATTATTTGATATAATTAGTAATTATATATATATTATAATATATATACTATTACATAATAATTATATATATACTATATTATATTATATAGTATATTGTATATATTTAAACTCTATATATATATAATATAATTTATGGAGCTGCAACTTTTTTTTTCTTTTTAAAGTTTACACCTCAAGGGCATAGCCCTATTCAAGGAAGGAGAACTTCTCTAGGCAATTTCTACCTAGGATCCGGATAGGGATCGACCCGGCCTTGCCAAGCGACTTTTGTCGCTCATCGTGATTGCAACCACAGTAGCGGCATAATCAATAGGTGAAATAAATTATTGAAAGGTAATAATACTTCTAAAATAGTGAATTAATCAACCAAGTTTTTGATCATGAATAAGAAGAAAACCCTTCTGAAGAGACGTTGGCAGCGCTTCATGACGGACAAGAAATGTCACTG
>JABUQX010116051.1:0-2500 GCA_015478945.1 Trachelipus rathkii | reverse complement strand
ACTGTGGTGATTCTTTGGCTCCCGCCATACCATAGGCACACCAAATTTTAAACCTTTTCTTCTTCCATTTTTCCACTGACGTAGATTTTCGACACACGTTTTACAGACCATATGGGGAGCCCAAGACTTATCTTGGTCTCCGAGTTTCATTCCAAAGTATGCCAGATATGCTTGCTTCACAAAGTTAGTAATATTTCTTCTTTGGTTCTCCTGGCAATATTCACCACAGATGTAGCAGAATACATTGGGGTTATTCAAACAGGCTCTTTGTGAAGTACTCATAGTGTTCTGAAAATAGAAAAAAATAAAGTATATATAAAGGTAAGCCCTTAAAAAGAAATAAAACGATATTACTGTAAAATATGCATTAAAAAAGATATTTGTATAAGAGTAAATCTGGAACACCCTGTATCTCAAGAACTAGAACCAATCTTGGAAAACTAATGTCATTTCTGAAATCAGCACACCCGATATACTATAAATTCGATAAAATATCCTTGGCAGCAAAAAAAAATTTTTTTTTTGTTGGCCAGTGTTATAATACTACTACTAATAATAGTATAATAACAATCATAATATTTGAAATAAATAAAATAGTACTAATGGTATAATAATAATAATAATAATAATAATAATAATAATAATAATAATAATAATAATAATAATAATAATAATAATAATAATAATAATAATAATAATAATAATAATTAATAATAATAATAATAATATAAATTTATAATTACAATATTAATTTAAATAATAATAATAATAATAAAATAAATAACCTTCATATATTATCGGTATCATATTAATATTAATAATAATAATAAATAAAAAAAATAAGCAAATAAAATTTAAAAATAATAAAATTAGTTATAAAACTAATTAGTAAAGATAAAAAATTATAATAATATTTGAAAAACAAATACAGATCTTATTTACAATAAAGATAAAAGAGAAATTAAAAAATAATTATTTAATAATAATAATAATAATAATAATAATCAATAATAATAATAATAATAATAATAATAAAATAAATAATAATAAAATAATAATAAAGATAAGAATTAATAATATTAATAATAAATTTAATAATAACGATAAAGAGTAGTAATATTAATAAAATTTATACTACTACTATTACTAATGCTATAAGTAATATATAATAATAATAATAATATAATAATAATAAAATTAATTATAATAATAATAATAATAATAAATAATAATAATAATAATAATAATAATAATAATAATAATAATAATAATAATAATAATAATAATAATAATAATAATAATAATAATAATAATAATAATAATAATAATAATAATAATAATAAAATAATAATAATAATAATAATAATTAATAATAATATAATAATAATAATAATAAATAATAATAATAATAATAATAATAATAATAATAATAAAATCAATAAATAATAATAATAATAAAAATAATAATAATCAATAATAATAATATAATAATAAAATAATAATTATAATAATAATAATAATTAATAATAATTAATAATAATAATAATAATAATAATAATTAATAATAATAATAATAATAATAATTAATAATAATAATAATAATAATAATAATAATAATTAATAGATAATAATTTAATAATGACTAATAAAATATAATTAATTATTAAAAGAATAATAAAAATAATAATAATTACATTACAAAATAATCATAAATAATTAATAATATATAATAATAATAAAATAATAATAATAATAATAATAGAATAATAATTAATAATAATAATAATAATAATAATAATAATAATAGAGTAGCTGGAAGGCATATTTTGTTCCAAAATTACAAATCTTTTTTTTTGTACAAAAAAAAAATTATTGCAACGAGTTATTTGATGAATCATCATTAAATTCTAACCCTTGAAATTAAAATTTTCAGAAATTTTCCCTTTTCAAAAAAATTTTACAAAACCAAATTATATATATTATATATATAATATATATATATAATATATATATATATATATACTATATATTATATATTATATATATATATATATATATATTATATATATTATATATATATATATATATATATATGTATATATATATATATATATATATATATATATTATATTATATACTATATATATATATATATATATACATATATATATATAATATATATATATATTATATATAATATATATATATATATATATATATATTATACAAAATATAATATATTATATATATATATAATATATAATAATATATATTATTATATATAAATATATATATATATACTATATATATATATATATATGTTATTATGTATGGGAAAATTAGACTTCAGACTTTAATTCTTGATATATATAAATATATATATTATAATATATTAATATATATATATATACTATATATATATAATATTATAATATATAATAATATATATAACTATATATTTATATATATATATATATTATCATCTATCTTCCAATCTCTC
>JABUQX010116050.1:17500-33378 GCA_015478945.1 Trachelipus rathkii | reverse complement strand
CCTATATTTCAGGTAATCACTATATCATCGACCGGATAAATGAATTAAATATATAATATAATTAAAATTAATATATATAAATAATAACTTACATGAAACAGTAACAAACACGTAAAGCTAGACAGATCAATAAACACTAAGACCTTCGAGTAGTCTGTTAGTCTGTCGGTCAGATATCAAGTAACTCATTCGTCTGTCTAATACGCTCAAATGGTATCGTTATTTAGGCCTAATGTCGGTCGCTCAGATTCCGCTACACTCATAAGGTACGATATAACGCAATTATCGGCTCTCCAACCTCTGGAGAGGTGACCTACTCACCCATGCACTATAATATAACATCTACTCACAGGACCGATGCAGAATAACATCGGATTGAGCGTCATCAAACATAACTAGTATATTCCAAGTGTACAGAGTATCTATGCTCATTCAAGCATATCCCCTGATAACGAATATAGAGCACTGCAGTGTCGACCGCGCATACAGGATATCTATCTATTATTAAGTCAATATACGCAATATATATACTACGCAACTGTGTGTACAGTGAAGTTATATCTTTTTTAAAAGTTATCTTTTTTTTAAACTGCAGAATAAAGCAACTATTAAACAATTCATGTCAAAAACTCATCACTTCTGGAAACCTGGTTCAGGTATTATTCATCAAGTAAGTGTAAATTATAATAATAGAAATAGAGTTAACGATAAGTGTATTAGTAAGAATATAAAAAATATACAAAAAAGAAATAAAGGATCGTAATATCCAGAGAAGATAATTATATATAACTCTATAATGTGGTGGATTATGAGAGTAACGATACCATTAAACTTTAAAAGAAGTGTAAGATGATGTGACTAAAATGATATTTGTTATATAGTATCCATTATGAGTATAGTATACCAAATCTGAACAACTTTTCCAGCGAGCTGGATTAATTTTAAATAACAGAGAAAAAGATGAGATACATGGAAAAACTCGAAAATTAATAACTTCTTATAATCTCCATTGCCACTATCTTAAAATTCATTTACAAAACACGAATAACTAAAGTAAGACAACTTTAGTATCGGCAATATCTATATTTTCTCACAGGTATTCACAAGTGCAGGAGGTATGGGATAGTGGAAATAATGATGGGTTGGCTTGTGCATTTAGTGAGGGAATTACCTTACTGCACCACTAGTAAACTCCTATGTAAATAAGAGGCTAATGCACATATGAATAATTAACGATAAAGAAATTTTAGAAATTATCAGATTAAAATCAATTACAATTAATATACTATATCATAAATTATAATATAATAATAATAATAATAATAATAATTAAATAAAATAAATTAAATAATAATATAAATACAACTAATACAAATAAATCATTATTAGTAGTATTAATTTATATTATATAATTAGTAAATATTTTATTATTAATTAATTTAATTTTGTTTATATTTATTATAATTATTAATAGATTATTATTATATATTAAAATTAATCTGAAAATTTATAAATATATTCATCGTGTAATATATAATGTGAAATTAAATAATTATATTCTAAATAATATAATATTAATAATAAAATATAAGAATAATAAATATATAATAATAAATAATAATATTAAATAATATAAATATATAATAATAAATAAATAATTAATATTAATAATCATAATTGTAATTATATATATATATAATAAGTATATAAAATAATCATTAAAATATATAATTAATTAATAAATTTATAATATTTAATTAATAAAATTATAATTATAATATTATATAAAGTATAAAATTATAATTATAATTATAATTATAATAATAATAATAATAATAATAATGATAATAATTATATTTGATCAAAAAACATTACTTTTCATCACAGGTAAAATAATATTTAATTTATATTATATATATTATTATTATTATATTATTATTTATTTTTATATTATGATTATACAAATTATGTATTATTAACATTATATATACATATATTTTTAATTTATTATTATTATTATTTAATTATATATTATTATTATATATTATTATATAATATAAATTAATATATAAAAAAGTAGTAATCAATTAAATATAAATATATATGTTATAGATATAGTTAAGTAAGTGTAGTTAAGTAGTAGTAAGTAGATAGTAAACAAGAGATGTTAATTTCTTAGTTTTATAGCATGACAATATCGCAAACTGCGAGTTATGTTGATTATAATTATAACCTCAAAAATAAACGCAACCGCGGATGTTGAAAAATTTCATGAACCTAAAAATATATATTTTATATATAATATATATATACTATTTTATATTAATAATATATAATATATATTAATATAATATATATTATATATATAATTATATATAAAATTATTATAATATATATTATTTAATATATATTAATATATATATATATATATATATCATATAAATATATAATATCATAATATACTATATATAGATATATTATAATATTATATATATATATATATTATATATAATAATGATATTAATATCATTAATTATATTTAATTAATATTATATAATATATATATATATATATATATATACAAGGTGGACATAAACATCGTAAAGCGGTTAAATTACCGTTTAAATTAATCTACTAGTTATTTGTATTGTTAATACTTAACTTGTTAACACTTTCAGTTAAATTTCGAAAAGAAAGTAACGGTCTATTAACGAGCTACATTTTAGTGAATTAACGTAAACGACGTATAAATATCTCCTACATCAGTTATAACCGTTAGCCGTATATATAATTTTATATGAAGTTGAGTCTACCGAGAGAGACGCTTGATACAGTGTAGCAATTATAGCAATTGAGACTCATACATGGAGCGCAGCTTCTAGATAACAGATTAAAAAGCTGTGTATCTCACACACACAACATGTTCCTAACGTCGTTCTTGACTCACAGGGGTCATAAAATATGTATTAATTTTCTCTAAGAAAAGGGAGGCGAAGATTTAGGTGAGGTTATAAGATCTGGTTATAAGTATGCGCACGTGTATAGAGCTATGATAGTGATTTACAACACATGTAAGATCGATATCTTCTTCTTAGTACATGATAATTCCTTCCATTTTCTTCAGCATTGCAGTAATGTGTCTATGAAGAGAAACCACAGATGAGATTGTCTGTTACAAAATCATTATATATCACTCTCACTTTCCACTAAGTATCGCGTTCTTGTGTATACGGAGATTAACTTTTAGTATTGGTGAGCTTGACTATTTCCTTTTGGTAATTGGAAAGGTAATGGCGAATAAACATAACTGCTATAAATTATTGAGTAACACCAGTACAGGCTAGTTTAATTTATTATAGAGAAAAGGTTAACAATGTGTTTGTACTTTTCTAGTAATTTAAGTATGAATTACTATATGATAGAGATAGCAAAATCTTCAGACAACGGAAATAACTCATATAAAATTTTCCATATTATATAAAAAAAAATATAAAGCTGTAGATTCTTAATTACTTAATTTAATCTTTTAATTATATAAATATCTTCTTTTGATGAATTAGCTACATTTAATTTAAGCTAGGGAGAATCGTATGACGGACGTGCCGGACTTCGTATACGCGAGGTAATTGATGTTACTAGAAAATAATTAGGGTAGAGGAAGACGCTAGCGGACATATATATTTCTCGAGGGGTAGGTTGACGCTAGCGACTATACCCTAAATGAGGTCGGAGTATGCTCACACTACTATCTGATATATTATATATATAGCAAAAGTAAGCTAATAGTTAATGGAAATATGGTAATCTTTGTATATTTGTTATACATATATATATAAATCTATATAATATAAATATAATTATATATTAATATATATAATATATATATAAAATATATATATTAATTATTATAATATAATAATATATAGCCAGTTAATATATATATATTTAACAGTTAATATAATATAATAATATAATCATTACATAAGTTATTATAAATATTGGTATAAGTAAGAGGTTCTACGATATCATTAGAATAATAGCAATAAATAAACACCATAGTAAGGGTTTACTAGCGCAAAAATCGCTTGCAAAATCACTGGCCCTAAATAATTCTATCACCAAAGATGTAGGGAGTAAGTTAATAAGTAGGACAGGTCCAATTTAAAGGCAAATCACTATCCTGATACATAGAGTTTGATAAGTAGGAAAGGATTATATAGAGAAAAATACATATAACTGAAAAATATGTATTGTTTACTATGAAACTTTAAATAAGTATATATTAATTCCAGGCTAATTAAGTATGAATGTTCAAGAGAAAGTTAATAGAGAATATATGAATGTGAAAGTGTTAAGTAGAGCAGCCAAGGCTAAATTATTACTCACAATATAGTAGATAAGGAGATATGTGATTGAAAAGTTTATATATTATATATTTTATCTATATAATTTTATATTATAGAATAAAGCATGTGATTACTACGTTATATATATATATATATAATATATATATATATATATATATAATAATATATAAATATATATATATATTATAATATATATATGTTAATATAACAAATAAAATAAGAGAGTTGACGCAACATTTGATTATTAATAAGTACAAACTGCCCCAAGACTCAACCATATTATCTAAAGAAGGTAAGCTGTGTGAGGAGATCACTCATCACAAGAATAGACATTGAATACTTTACAATACATCATAAAGAACAATTGAAGAAACTTATATTATTACTATTCACTACAAACTAATAGTCTGAGAGGTACGTTAAATAAAGGATAACTAATTAAGCCAAGTGTATGGTGCGGTGAAGAATTCTCAAGGTACGTTCTTCTCAGAACATCTGAATTTTAAGTTAGTCATCCGATTATATTTTGTTTTATGTTAAAGGAAGAGATTAAGAGGATTTAACCACGAGCATTGGAGTCTATACGTAATAATGTGATATAAACCCCACCTTTGTGTGTAAAGTAATATAATTAAATGACTATAAGACGATAGGTTAGTATTGTTTTATTTTTTCAATAATCTTTCTATAGTACTTTAGAATAGATGTCTCAAGATTATGTGGATTGGAAGATGGAGGAACTGAGAATGATTTTGAGAATTGAGAAAATATTAGACCTTGTTCTCAATGTCATTACCCTAAAGAAATATTCGCGAAAGATCAGTGCCTATAAGATATATGATACCAATAGTTCTAACTCCTATAGTATTGAGAGCTATATTGTTATATTAAAAAAGGACGTCTAGTATAGTACTCCATATATTAATAGTTGTATAAAATAATTATATTAATATTATTAATTCGATATACTTTAAGCTATAATAATTTATGCGCAAGCAAACTTTTACTTTCAATGAAAAAATGTATATATGATTCATATCAGTACACCCTCCCTTGGTTTGAATATCACACAATACATCTCTCCAAAGCAATGATCATTCAGAGAGACCACTCTTCCCTCCGAAGTCAAATGATCCTGATGACAACTACTCCGAAGCAACATTATTCATTCTCGAGTTGGAAGGCAGCTAAGAAAATCGCACGGAAAGAGGTAAGTGCAATCGACTAAGGCACTAGCTCTTCAGAGAATGCAATTGATTCATAGAGAAGCACATCCGATACTCATCGAGAGGACATACGAATTACACTCACAGGCCTCGCAGAGCAGAGTACACCGATAAGGCGCAGACTCTCCCAGACCTTGCAATGATTATGAAGATAGGTAGATGAGAGATTTTCATCAGAAAACTGAGGGCAACTTTTCTTATTCACCTTTTAATCGATTTTAAATAGTATAGACAGCGTTAAAAATGATGTATCTTATTGATTTTTAAAATCTCCTCTAGTCGAATAATATAGAAATATCATAGGTCAGACTGTCACACACAACGAATCATCGAAGATCTTATCAAAGAATACACTTAAAACAAGCTATATGGGAAACTTAATTACAAAATGAATAATAGGCGGAGCTAGTTAAATGAAAGGGGTGAAGAGATCAGTTAGAGATACTTAGAGATAAGAATTAGTATATGATAAAATGAGAAGAGAGATAAGGGATAAAAATATAGCGAAATAAGAATCAAGGAGCGATTGATACATCAAAATCATTTCGAAAATTCTTATATATAACCTTTCTAATCAGTTGTAAATTTGTACATCGCTTCTCAAAAATAGCTTGACTGATCTCTAAATGTGCACTTTATTTAAAGTAAATGGATTGCTTGGTATTCCTATTCACACACCAAAATACAGAAACTTAACAGAAGGTAACCTGTAACCAGACAGACAAAATAGAAAAAAGCCAAAAAAGGACTAACCACGGTAGAAACTTTGGCGCTGTGTTCTCCACAGTGAAATGCCGACATTGAGAGGTATCAACTTTACAGCGGAGAAAACATTTTAAGAGACATGAGAAAAAATTAGAGGGTTGTTTCTGCTGATAAATCTTCCTGTTTAAGAGATATATTATTCTAAGCCATGATAGGATAATTTGAGATTATTGTAACAGCAGTTTAGTAGAAGATTTCAAGGAGAGATTGAGTTGGAGGGTCTTAGATAGTATTTAGGTTCCACATTTTTCGGTAATAAACGAAGAAGTAATCTGATAGTCCAGCAGTAAAACCAAGAGTCAGAGCTTACATTCACTAAGTAATGAAAAAACAGAAAAGGTTTCAATATAGAGTAGACCAATAAGTACATATAACCCCGTATAAATGTAATAGCTAATATAAATATCTTTATCATTAATGTATGATTATTTTTGTTAAAAAATTCCGTTGAATATTAAATAAGTTTTTGTACAGTGAAGATTTTTGAATGAGTTATATTACTTCGTTTTTTAGTTATTATTTTGCAATAACAATGATTTTTAGTTATATTATCATCTTGTTAGAATGTATATATATATAGATTATAAATATATATTAAGGAATATTCCATTAATATAATGGATGAGAGGGAAGTTTGAGGTATGACATATTATTTATGTAAGGAAATAACAAACAGATATTACTTATCCGACTTAATGTTGGATAGATAGTCTGCAAGGCTTTAGAAAGAGCATAATAAGGTTAGAATATTAAGTGAGAAAAAAAGCTTTAACGGGAGGATAGTATTAAAGACTATCTTAGGCAGAGAGGAGAGAAAAAAATTCTCGCAGCTAAACTGGGCAGATGCCTAATATAATGAGAGAGGGTTATGCCTACTGCTCTTTTGATTTTAAATCTTTTAAACTCAAGAGACAGATCGAAAGCAATAACTACGTAGGAAAAAATGAAATAGCGTCTAACTTCTCTCACCGACGTAGTTGAACGTAACGAGGTACTAAGCTGTACTTTATGTTTGGGCTGAACTGCTCTTATTAATCACTAACTTAATCAGAGAAGAATCAAAATTGATGCTAGGCGCTCGTATTAAAACCTTATAATATAAAGTTCTAATATAATAAAATTATTATTTAAAAAAAATTATACAAACTCTCAGAAAATCAACACTCAAAATTTAAATCAGATCAAAAATCAATTTATAATATTAAAAATCAAACAATTAATTAGAAATTAACATAATATTATCATCACTGAAGTCCATCTTTGTTTAGGTCTTACTGCGCAACCTTTTGCGTTATCAACTTTGTTTTTCTCAATCTCCATCACACATCGGAGTAATTAATTTTCGAGAATTATAAAGTAATACAAAAACTATTTAGCCATCATATGTTGCACTTATCATAACCAATACTCAATATCTTAGCATCATTTTTATTACGAGTATTCATATCAGCATTACTATATAGCTCATCGTTTTGAGGCAGTGTCGTGTGTGGTGCAGCGCAGGTATTTTGAGTTTTATACGCGTTCTGAGATGCCAATGTACAAATAAATTAACAGTGCAGATAGGAAATAAGTAAAATAAACTGATTGAGATCTTTCACAGCACCGATATAAGACATCTATTATTGAGTTTATTTATAATTATATGATAGAGTCACTAAACTTGATAATGGCTCCGAGTGTTTTACGGTGTAGTCACTACTTCTTGTCCTCTGAAAAACTTTCTACGTGTATGCTACATTCAAAATGTCATCCCGACTCTACAACGCATCACTCCTCTATTCTGTGAGTTTCATCTAGAGATTATTGGCAAAAGTTGCCTCCATCTTCACATAACGATTATTTAAATTCTCGCTATTACGACTATATTATAAGTTCAACTTGTGAGAGATAATACTATCGACAGCTTCTAGGTAATTTGTTTACTATGGACTAATGCGACAAAGTTTTTCCCTCAATAATGCTAAAATATTTAAGTTTGGATTTTTATTTTTCAAAGGCTTTTTCTGTATTGGAATTTGAATCATTCGTAGTTTCAAAATTCACTTTTATTTCTTTATTCCAATCTTTTGAGAGAAGAGTATTTTACGTCCTTTTGATCTCCGTCGTTTTCCTTAATGTTTGCGCTAGGCTTGTGACTCATTCTCGTCATGAAGATCTTTCTTAGTATTCGATAATTGACGAAACTTCGATGGTAACTAGCTATAACAACTTTAATATATAATTTCCAGATCACAGGAGAGCGCAAGAGAGAAGAAGTCATATGTTAAGAGTATAACATTTTATGCCAATTCACAGAGGGATCCATTTTAATTAATTTGTGTGTATGACCGAAATACTTAAATAGAGAAAGAATATTTTTATTCTTTATTACTGAATGATAAAAATAATAAAGAATAATATTTCCAATCTTCATTAATATATATTATAAAACTGATGCTAGATGACACATCATTCCCGATGTTTTATTTATTGTGATTAACCACCTCCAAAGCTCTTACTGAGCATAGTGATACACTTTAAAAAGCTTTAAGAGTTGAAGATATTGAGAAAGTCATGCTATTGAGAAACTGGTTCCTTCCATTTGGAGAGAAATAGCTCGCAATTTTGCTACAACCCGAGGTACGCTTTCCACGGGAAGCTGTAGTCATTTCATGGGAATCAGAGAGAAGTTATAGCGATTAGTCAAACATGTTAGAAGCACGAGATGTACAAATAAATCTTATATTCTCGCCGTAGGTACGGGGAGTTATATATCTATGTCAGAAGCTCATTGTAGTTAGGAAAGATCAAAGTAAAAAGATAAGAGAAGTATTATCGGATGAGATCCTACTAGAGATGAAGAATTTACATAATAAGTATATAGGATAGAAGGATTATGATGATATAAAAAAAACATAAAGATATTGGGTTCATCTCAAAGACGATAGAGATATTTACGAGTAGGCGAACTGCATATAACTGCTACGATATGAGATATAATTCTGATAGAAAAGTAGTAGGAGCATAAGTTATCTAAGCTAACTGTAATTTATAGTAGAATGAATAAGGAAGAGCAATTGGCGATTGGTTGAGTGTTGAAAATTATACCAATAATGAATGAATTTCAGAGAAATGTTATAAGACGAAGAAAGAATGTATGATCCTAATATTGTAGAGTTCATACTGTAGTACGGAAGTATATTTTAGATGAAAGAGATTCAGTATATTATGAGTTAGAGAGTAACATGATGTTACAGAAACAGATAGAATAATATTAATAGAGGAGTAGTAATATGCAGGTGAGCTTGAATAATAAAAACTCCCAAAATCAAATGCATCGAGGAAGAAAATACACATATTTGAGGACATTTATCACACATTTGAGGCCAACTATACGAGAAATGATGAATAGTAAGGAGTCAAATCATAGTAGAGTCTGAGCGTTGAGGTAAACGCTCAATAAAACACTTAATTTTCGGTTAGAATTAAGAGATATGAGGTAGGGATGAGTGATTTCAACAAATATAGCAAATTGTATTTAAACTATGATAATATGCAGAATATTTATATGAAGATATGATATATCAGTTACTTATAAACAGGCTGGCATTCCCGGACGGGCATCACATCATCTAAACCTATATATACTAGAGAGGCACGAGTCAAATATTAGACCTATATAATGGTATAGAGGGTATGGTGGATATAGGGATTATTTTTTAGGAAATGTATCACCTACTATTAATATGGCTCTCGAGACTAATCGCGTGGCTTAGCCTAATTATGTATATTTATATCCATTTTTTTGATTTTCTTTTTATAAAAAGTAATAAAATAACCTGTAATTGTATTTTATAATGTGTGATAAGGGAGAGCTTACTCCCATATAAGAAGAAAATAGAATCGTATTCTATATTATATATCAAGTGGTACTGAGACCATATTGGACAACTGGAGTTAGCCTTAGGGATAGTACTTTAAGACTTAACTATATGCCCAATAGGCGGCAATTACTCATCGTTTCGAGGACAGTATTCATTATTCCTTCACATATATATATATAATTCCTCTAACCTTTAATTCGAACATAATATCACTTACTGTAGTAATTGACTGACAACCTAGTCCAGTTGATCTCAGTCACTCAGAAAACATTCTCCATAACGTCTTTGTCCATCACACTATTACATACAGACGCCTCACATATCCACTGAATATACGTATCCCTTCTCTCCTGTACATCTTATATAATTCAGTATCAGCAATACAGCGCATATAATATACTCACGAGCACCCTTATACTCACATACTATGGCTTCTTTAGCTACTCGTAATTTAAGTAGCCCATTCATACATTTCCACGAACACAGTATTGGTTATTCAGTAACTTTGTTATACATTATATTATAATCTTGATCATTTCGTCTCGAAAGTGCTTTTTCCTTCAACAATGGGAAACTAGTCATTGAGGCTTGATTGTCACTTATATGACTATTTCTACTAATTTATTTTATTGTGAATTGAACACCTGAAGTGTCCGTTTGTGCGACTTCTACTATAATAGCAATAGGACACCACAAAAAGAAGAGTAAAATTAAACTGGTATACTGTGTCGAACTTCACACAAATTACATAACTAGCACTTCTCACGCATGGGCAGCAAACGAGACACCACTGTCATAGGAATCCAACACTCTGACCTAGTAGAGATCTAACATACATCTAACGTAGCTTACTCTCTAGTGAAGTAAATTTCAAGGCATCTTACATTAGTGACTATCTCCAAGTTCTCCTCAACCAAAGCAGAAAATCTGCAGAATGTATCCTGCAATCGAGCTAAACTCAACACCAAGTTCTATAGGAGAGAATGCTACTCAAACCTCTTCTGAACTCTGTAAACTCGAGAAAAGCAAACATTTGAAAAAGTATTTTATGACTTCAACTATATTACTGTCCCATTCTCCTTCACTCTTCCATAATGTACTAGCTATATAATGAGGAACGAGTCGCAGAACTAGAGCATGCATCCCTGCTATGCAACCTGCTTCTGATCGAGATGTTATTAGAAAATGTGGGCTTTGCTCTCTCAGACCAGGATTTGTCATACGCATTAACACTAAGTATAGAATCATATCTTAACATAGTGGTTTTGCTATTGTTCGCATAAGTAAGACTTCTGTTTCCTCCCGTTAGAGTGATGAATGAATGATTGAATATGCTCCTCACTAGCTTGTAGTATACACTAACGTAAAACTATTGAAACATACTCTTTCAATCTTTATTCTTCGTAATTGTTATATCAAGACGCCTAGTAGAGACAAAGTTGTTGAACGACCTGTGCATGAATTCCTATTCCAATTTAAATACTAACTCTTTTAATGCTCTACTTCAATCTGATCCATCGCTATCAATCATAGCTAAACATTTTACAGCAGTAATTATATGGAGATTCCAACACCCGTAATCATAGAGTACCAACGTGGTCACTAGTCTGGTACGTGTATCTTTAACCTTGTATGCGATTGTGTTTGCACTATAAGGCAACTTTTAGAACTATTTAACTCTCTCACTTCGACTCCATAAATATCTCCTACCTTAATTCAGTATACTTCTGTCAGCTGCAATCATATGCAAAGGGTCTCATCACTAACGTTCACACACATTTGCAATTTTTATCATCACTTTTTTTTATATTAGAACGGGTCCGTGCAATGATTGTTTCCCTGACTGCCTGCATCTCATATTCTTCATCAGCTTCACAAATACCAGAACGGGAACTCACATATCCTCAATCCTTTACATTTTTTGTTCACTCAAATGCTATACAAGTATTGAGAGGGCGAAATGCCCGTCCTTAAGGCTCTCACCTGCACAGAAATACTCAATACCATTTTCTCATGTCCTTTAATAGCAAGCAAGATTCGTAACTTGCACCACTAAACCAATATACTCGTTAGGTTTATTCTGAGCGAGAACACTACTCACAGCAGTTTCGTTGCAGTCATTGTTCGCTAACTTTTTTTCTTAATCGCTAGAAGATTCGTGTATACTTACCCATTGCACAGACACTTCTGCTCGCTGCACAGCTCCTATTCACTCCTTTTTGAGCTCCGCATCCACCCGCAGACGGGGTACTCGCTCACCTCATCAGGTGTTAATTCAACATGCTATTTACAATAATAAACTGATAACTCACTTCGTATCATATATCTATTTGAGTGACTTCACTCTCATCCTCCAAACTTCTATCATTACACCTATATAGTATTCTATATATATGATTTTCTCACTCATATATGACGCGATTATCTCTACTGCTGAGCTCTTTAAATACTATTAATAGGTTAGATTATTGATCTATGACGCGTTAATTATCTTTCTTAGGTATACTTATCAGAAGTACTTCTACTATCTCACAAGTCTTCTATTCTTGCCATAGGTTACATTCCATTATGCCTAAATCAACGCAATGATTTCGAAAACATTTTCCGTAAAAGATAGTACGTTACTTATAGTGAACTACTTATCTCACTTACTTCTAAACTTACTAAATATCGAAATAACCCTCAAACAACTTCACACACTTGGAACATCTTTACCTATTAGTGGCGTTGGATAATTATTAAAATATTTATCAGTAATAATTGGTAATAACATATAAATAATAATCAATTTGACATAGCTATTTATCTACATAATACCTAACTGGTCTCGGTGTATTGTGTTTTCTCTTTATACTACAGATAGCGTTTCGTCGATGAGTCGCTTTGTTGGTGGGGAGCTTTGAGAGCGTGCCAGTGCGCACAGTGAGAGCACACTGAGGAAGACGGCGAGCTGTCGATGTTACTTGAGAAATGTGATCTGCATAGATGGTCGAGCGTCGCGCGACAGTATATCTATCAGTACCATCGGACTCATTTTACTGGGTATGTGTGGAAAAATATTTCAACACTCGAATGCATCGCAACTTGTCAAGTTGATAGAGTCGAGGATGAGGGCCTGGTGCGTATGACGAGCAAGCGGAGACTGAGGTACAGACTTCTCGCACGTACTTCTTCAATGAGTATTTTACTCTCTCGCATACGTAAATATATACTCACTCTCTCATCCTACTGCGGTCTCTCTTTTTCTTAATCTAACCTCTTCTTTCTTTTCCTCTCGTTATTCTCCTGCTTCTCCTTGAACTAAAACACCAAATTTCCTCTTTCTCAACTAACTTAAAGTCTTTGCATCGCTACTCTGTCATCATCTCACTTCACATTACCTCCAATTGACTAACCTTGCGATGAGTGTTATCCATTCTTCTGCATTTGAGATATGCTTCCATACTGCGGGGCTGTTTCAATACCTTCCGCCCATAGCACTCAGGTGTTGCAAACCATTTCCATCAGTCTTTTTCGTAGAAATAATCTCTCATATTCACGTCAGAACTTCTGTGGTAATTTCTATCTTTATAGGCTGTTTCGTTTTGAATCTTTGCTATTATTTTCTTCAACTAATCTAAAATAATCTTTACTCATTCTATCTCTAGTCTCCTAGCTTCCTGATTTCATCCACACTCACAAAAAATTATATTATACTTGCGAGCCTCGTGGAGGAAGTACGGATCCTCTCTTTAATTTATGATCAATCCTTTGAAAGGGTCTTCTTTCCCGTAGGCTGAGTGATGGAATATTTTTAAAAGCCGATAGAAAAGCTTAAGCCTTTTCTCTATTGGATGTACGAAATGTTGACTAATTTTACTTGATCGTATGCAAAAAAATATAAAAAAATTCTTGCTACCAATATTTATTTCTAAATTACTTCTAAATTAAATGATTTTTTTTTGGAAAATACAAAATAAAGTAAAAAATAAAAATTTAATTACATTAATTAAATAAGAGTAATAAAATATTTCTATATTAACTAAAAATTAAACTCTTTAAAACTGACTATTATCGTATGACTAATTACGTAACTTCATTAAGATAAGTGAATAGAAATTTCCATGAAACTTTAGATGTTCAAGCGGAAATTTAAAACACCTAAGCAAGAAGAAAAAGATCTGAGAGAAATTTGTTATTTTCGAATAGATAACTCCTGCAAGCGACTGAATAAATTACATATTCCTTTTTATGCTGATGAATAGAGATTGATATATCATCAACTATATCGAATATAAACAAAGTTTAATGAATATATCTTTCTCTATCTCTCTCTATAAATCTATATTTTACTCTACTCTATCACGTTTAGCTAATCTCAATTATTTATATTCAGCATCTGCTTACATATATCTTCTCTATCTAATCTACTTATCTATATCGTCTATTCACTCTTAGCTACAGTGATGCAGGTAACATCTGCATCCACATCGTGGAGGTAATCCCGCACCTTATTCATAAGATTTGCCACTCCGCATCAGTGCTTTCTGCTTCGCGGATGTTTGCGGCGGATATTCTTATTGTAGAGGATTTGAATAAAGAATTTTAACATAAAAAAAATAAGGAATCTGGAAAATGAAAATGAGTTTGAAGGCAATTCAAAAACGGCTTGATATTTCCATATCTTACTGTTAGAAAGACGTTCCACTGCTGGAATAGTACATCCTCTAATATGAGGAAACGAATGGTAAATGCTCAACGAACTCTTGCTTTGTACGCCAGTTTCGGTAGTCCAAAGGTTAACATTATCTCACCTAATTGGAAAAATTATATCTCATATTCAACTGCATTACACTATTGGAATACCATTTGAAGAATAATTACCCAAAATATCAGCCACCGTCTACAGCTTCTGTCTAACGATGTAATACCATATAATCTCCCACGCAAGAAGCATTTTAACCTATCTCAATGTCAAATGATCGACGGTTGTAAAAAGAAAGAAAGAATCCAATAAAACTACGCTAGAAAAATAACGCTTTGGTTCTTTCGTGGGTGGAAATTCAAAAATTTGGACCCCTTCATACTATTGCAACTTACTTTAATCCCCCGTTATACAGGCAAGTTTTTTTTGTAACACCAATATTAGAACAAGTTAAATCGTCACTCTGTGTTGCCAGTTTGAAAAACTTCAATCCGAACAGTCCTATAAATTCGCCACCCATTTTAAAGGAAAAAAAACGAAATCCACAGAACCAACTACCTTCTACAAGTAAATCAATCTAACAAATTCACTAGAATAATTATTACAGTCCAGTTAGCAATGAATTAACACACGCATTACCCAAAAGAATGTAGTGACAATTGAAATTTGAATTGAAAACTATCACCAAGAAAACGACTAGACACAAAGATGATCCTATCAGATTGAAAGTTAAAACAAAATGTTTACCCACGCTTGAAGTAAACTTGCAAGAAAATAATTGGCCTGTCCCCTCAAATAAGTGTTCCAAGTGAGAGAGTATTAGCAATGCTGGGCTTTCATGTAGATTGATAAGTGAAAACAGACCCTAGCGGGACAGGCAGAAAATTGATGTTCTCAAGCACAACCTCCTATATTTGAATTTCATACTAGTGCAAAAGTATATAACCTTGTAAAGTTCTTTCATTAAGGG
>JABUQX010116050.1:12500-15000 GCA_015478945.1 Trachelipus rathkii | reverse complement strand
TTATTATTATTATTATTATTATTATTATTATTATTATTATTTTATTATTTATTCATTAATTATTATTATTATTATTATTAATATATTATTATTATTATTAATTATTATTATATATTATTATTATGTATTATTTTATTATTATTATTATATTAATTATTACTAATTTTATTATATTATTAATTATTATTATTAATAATATATTATATTATTACTTATTATTATTATTATTATTTTATTATTATTATTATTATTTTATTATTTATCATAAAAATATAAAAAAAAATTAGAAAAACTAATATACAGTTATTAATATATTATTTTGCTGCTTTTTCAAGCCTCTTGAAAGTATTTCTTTCTACAGAAGAAATTTTCTTTAATATTTTCCTAGAATAAAATTAAACTATTGAATTTGACATTACATTATATTTTATATTTATCACTGGTTTATGCTTCCTTAAGAGCAATGATTCCCCGAGGCGCAATTCATAAAAATCATTTTTTATTGTTATGATGGAAAAACTTCTTTTATTTTGTTATCGGAATTTTTGTGGGGCGCTTCTTTAAAATGTTGAAATACTTTACTCGACTTATATTTATGTTGCGATATTCTCATGTTGAAGGTGTTCGTTGTGTATCAAAAGTGACGTTATATCCACTTTCAGAAAATTGAAATCGTTACACAACATTATTACTCTCACCATCCGAAAGCGCTTCATTAGTAGAGAAACATGAACTTAGTTTCAATGAATAGCTTATAGTGAGATCTTTATGTAAGCTTCTTCCTGTTTTTTGCTTTAATATGCTCTTTTAAAATTAATTTTAAATTGTTTCCTTCCTCTTTATTCTGAAGAGGCAAGAGGCCAATTCCGTAGTGGCCTGGTGGTGGATGGTCTGCCTCTTGGTAGACAAAAGAGAGCTTACAGTGGAAAGCTTTCAATTCATTCCCAAGAATGCTTCGTTATGGTACCAAATTGAAAATTGGAGAAGACATCATCCGAATGCAGTTTTTAAAGACTCTTTCAACCAACATTCGATCAACTGTAGCTGCGCAACAGCACTTAACCTTGAGAAAATTGGAGAGATATCTAACGATCTAGTTGTTTTGGTATAGACCACTCCTGTTATGGCACTGTCCAGAGCAAAGAATACAAAAGCAGCTACTTCAGCGGCAGCAGCAGCACCAACAACAGCAACACCTCCAGCTATAAGAATACTTCCAGGACTTCGTCCATATAGCCAGAACCAAAGACCCCACGTCTGCATAGCTCACATTTACTTCGCCCAACAGGCACGGACATGCAGACCATGGTGCAAATGGCTGGATAAATCTAACGTTCAAATGCAGCCCAGTCTCGTACTTATCCCAGCGGAAAACTAGAAGAGCGAGCTGATTGCTGCGCTTTAATAAGTTCGCAACTTACAATCAACATCACAATATTCGGCTCAGATACGCTCTTTTTACTGGACACCGGAGCCTCCTTCTCGAGCATACCTTCTTCAATGGTAACCAACATGTCAATATTAGCAACTAATGTAATTTGTTCCGCGGCCAATGGATTGCCTATCAGGTGTCATGGTGAAATAGCAACGCATATAACGATCAAGAAGATTCGTCTGGAATTTAATTGGACTTTCATAGTAGCTGATATCGCAATGTCAATATTGGGTATAGATTTTCTACACCATTGCAACTTAATCATCGATTGTGGGAAGAAAACTCTACAAGATACAAATACGTCTCTCATAGCAGCTCTTCAAGTCTCCTCCGCAGAAGTTCTTTCCTTACAAATCGACGTTAATATTGAAGACTCTAACATCTCATCTTTGCTTCAGTTTCCTTTGTTAACTTCGCCCATTGATTTGACGAACATTAAATTTAATCCAAAAGGACCTTTTCACTGCATGGAGACTGGTGATTCTCCTCCAGTGTTTGCAAGGCCTCGCCATCTTCCCGAAGATAAATTAAAAGCAGCAAAAAGGGATTTCGACATTCTTTTGAAGAATGGAATCATCAAACTTTCAAAGCCTTCTTGGACTTCTCCGCTCCATCTGGTGCGAAAGAAAATCCAAGGAACCTGTAGACCTTGTGGTGATTACAGATCTTTGAAAGCCATTACTAAATGGGATGGATACCCACTTCCTCACATTCAAAGTCTCTCACAACGTCTACATGGATCAGCTATGTTCAGCAAAAAGAAACCTTCAGAGGGCAAACATCAAATTCCAATACGACCGGAGGACATCCAAAAGACTACCTTTGCAACCTCTTTCGGCCTGTTTGAGCACGTTTCTATGCCGTTTGGTTTAAAACATTCTGGCCCTACATTTCAATGCATAATGGACTGCATTTTCTGACACCTCCCATTTATTTAAGTCTACCTAGATGATTTGGTAATTTTTGTGAAGTGGAGGGGAAAAGAAATAACTCTCCCAGCATTCCTGCCACCTCTTAATTGGTGACTCAAGAAGTAGAGCACCCTCTCCAGCAGTAGTTCCACAG
>JABUQX010116050.1:2500-7500 GCA_015478945.1 Trachelipus rathkii | reverse complement strand
CCACGAAAATCAATAGTGTTAATGTAAAATTAACATTGATATGTTAGAGATATGCATGAAAAAAGTGTGATGGTGTACGTTTGTGTACGCTGAGCTAGGTACGTTTTACTGTGTGTTAAGTATGGACTATTGTTTAATGTTAGTAGTTTATTCGGGCGTAAGGTGTGTTAGGTTTTGTCATTGCTCATTATATTCTTAGTTCTGGCAATGCTATGTTAGCTTTATTAATGTGAAAATATTGTTACGTTAGCATATATTCGTTGGTTAGTATATAAAGAACTTATTTTTGTACTATGTTTATCCGAAATGATACTCGACATGTGACCTGAATCAATAGATCAATAGATCAAAAGGTCATGGACGGGTGGATAGGGAGGGGTTGGGAGGGGACGTGTGGTTTGATTTACTGATTTACTGATTTACTGATTTACTTCTTTAAATTCGGTAAACTATTACTTTTACTATGATATTTTTTTCATTAGAACCTTATTTTTATGGCTATGTTTGCGATAAAAACTTTGGTTATTTTAAATTATGTTTGGATAAAACTTGTTATGTTTGCAATATTGTTGAGGCGATTATGATATTTAGGGTAAGGTTATTGAAAATTTTTGTTAATATTACTTGATAATGAGAATACTTGTTACCCGTTAGCATATCACTTCGTTGTCCTGTATGACTCCTCGGACAAGGCTTATTGATAATTTTTTGCTAAATGTTACTGTGTCAGTGTAAGATTAACGTTAATATGTCAGAGATCCTTGGAAAAGTAAGAATAGGTTACGTTTTGCATGCAATGTTAGTTACTTTACTGGTGTTAAGTGTGGGAACTTGTTTATGTTAACAGTTTATTCGTGTGTAAGTTGTGTTAGATTTGTCTTTGTACATTATTTTCTTAGTTCATGTTTACGCTATGTTAGCTTTATTGATGTGGAAACCTTTATTACGTCTAAGTAATTCGTTGATCAGTATGATAATTAACCAATGCTGTGATAAATTTTAGTTAATATATTACCATGTTAATAATTAAATTAACATTGTATGTTAGAGATTTTTCTTGACAAAGTGTGAATAAGGTTACGTCTTTTTATGCTATGTAGCTACTTTACTGTTGTTAAGTGTGGGTACTTGTTAACTTTAACATTTTTATTCATGTTATAAGGGCGTGTCAGGTTTGTCATTTTTGTATTTTATTCATAGTTCAGATGATGCTAAGTAAGCTTTATTAATGTAAAAACTTTGTTACATTAGCATATATTCGTTTGATCAAGTGTTATAAAGATTTTGTGTTTTTATTGTTATGGTTATCCAAATGATACTGATATGTGACTTGAATTAATAGATCAATAGATCAATAGATCAAATAGATCATGGAAGGGTAGGAGTGTGGTGTGCCGATTGTTTACTGATTTACTGATTTATGGTATGTAAAACATGATAATTTTGGTAAAAATATGACCTGATTCAATAGATTAATAGATCATGGTTGGACATGAAGTGCTAGGTTGGGGTTTGTTGATTACTGATGTTACTGATTTAGGGTATGAAAACATGACAATTTAACTAAAAAATATGACTTAAATCAATAGATCAATAGATCCGTAGATCAATAGATCAAAAGATCATGGAAGGGGTGAGGAGGATAGTTTGATTTACTGATTTACTGTTTTACGGTATGTATAAAAACATGACAATTTTAGTAAAAAATGACTTGAATCAAATAGATCAAATGATCAATAGATCAATAGATCAATAGATCAATGGAAGGGGCTGAGGAGGCGTTTGATATTACTGATTTACTGCTTTAGGTATGTAAAACCTGAAAATTTTTATAAAAAATAAGGATTGAATCAATAGATCAATAAGATCAATAGATCAATAGATGATGGAAGGGCCTGCGGAGGGCAGGTTTGAATACTGATTTTACTGATTTACTGCTTGTAGTATGTAAAAACGTAAATTTGTAAGTTATAAACATAAAAAGAATAAGAAATTTAATTATTTATTTATTTATTTATTTATTTATTTATTTATTTATTTATTTATTTATTTATTTTTTTAAATTTTTTTTTTTCTTGTAGTTTCTTAAACCATAATGTTTCGAATCTGCAGACCAATAACCTATATAAAGACACCAACATTGTTGTATACGGAATGTTTATTAACTAGGACCGCACCGCTCAAGCACCGGTGTCGATACCGACTCTGAATCCTTCTCAGACTTCCTCCTTCCTCATTCTTCTTCCTTTCCTCCTTTCCTCCTCCTTCTTCTTTCCTCCTCCTTTCCTCTGTTCTTGCATTCCAGTGCAGTTTCTTCTTCTTATTTTCAAACTGGGACCCCCTCCGGGTGGGTCTCTGGACTCCGTCGCGAAATTCCCAACTCCCAAACTCCCGTCTCCGATCCGAAGCCGATAAATCCTTTTCTCAAAGTTTTCCAATCTTTCTACGATTTATTTGAATTTTAGGGGGGCTTGCGCTCCCCCTACGGGGGGAGCGCAGGGAGTACGTGATCTCGTCTCCGACAGAGATTACGTCATCATATAGCTCACATCCAAATTTTATCCCGATACGTTAAGCCTAACATGGTTTTCAGGACGTATTTGACCTTGGCGCAAGGGGCAGCACCCACTTAGGGGTGACCTACGGTCACCAAAACTCGCCTGTGATCACCTGTTCGATTGGGTGTGGTCGTTAGGCTTAATCTTTACTCGGAAAAGGGAAGCGGCAAGAAAGGGCCCGTAGAGACATATTTCAACCTTCGCTTCTCGGGCGGGAGGTACCCCCTTATATACATCCTAGAGAGACTTGATGTTGCGCGTGTAACTGAGCTTACAATACAAGAACATTATTACCAAGTTTCCAGAACAATTACACTCTAATAGTTTTAAGAAATCGCTGCTACTTTGTCAAACTGTGGCCATATTATAAATATATATATATAGTATAATATATAATATATAATAATATATATATATATATATAATATATTATATATATATATATATATATATATATATATATATATATATATAATATATATATATATATATATTTATATACAAACGGTGGGCACCGTTTAATGAGAAAGTTAACGTCCAGTTAATTTTAATCGTAACAAAATTATATTAACGACGTTAATCAGTTAAAGCGTTTATCGGTAAAGAATGTAGCGGAAGTTAACGTTTAATCGTTAACGTTAACCGTCTTCACAATATGTAGGAATAGTAAATAATTATTGTTAATTTTCTTTTATTATAATAATATCCCTAACAATATTAAAAATGATATTAAGCTTATCAGACAAATTAATTAGACTTTGACCTATAGCAGATGCTTTGCCGCTTGCCGAAGAATACTTCCAAAGCGTAAATACCTTATTAATTATTACTCAATACCGGGTGTCCGTAAAAGAATTTCCCAGTTTCAATGCTTTATTATAACAGCATAATATACAATATCCATATCATATCATACATCAAAGTGAAGAGTAAGTTGCATAGTTTCGAATATGCACTTGGCCAGAACGAGTTCCTGATAAGGTCAACATACGCGCATGCGTGCATTCAGATGTAGTCTTCTCTAGTGCGTGCGCCACATAATCTGACAATGGCGGTCCTTGAGCGCAAAGCTTTCGTGTGTTCTACAATTCTAAGTGTGAATCTGGAATTACGATTCAAGTGCCGTATCGTTTACGTTTCAATTGAATCCTCCATGTGGCAAAAAAACATTCGCGATGGCTATAGCAGATTTGCAACTAATGGATGTCGTTTGTAAAAGGCAAAGTACAGACGGCCCAAAAGTGATTGTACAGGATGTGAGACCGTGACAGGGCCTCGTTTCTTCATAGTCCTAAGAAATCCGTTCGGAGAGCAAGTCACGAACTGAAGGTGTCAAAAACGACGGTGTGGAAGGTGTTAAGGAAACGTTTACATGCTTGCATACCGGTTGCAGTTTGTACATGCTTTAAAGCCCGACGACTAGGTCCTCTACGGGTTTACCATTTCATGTCAGTGTTAGTGTCGAGACGATGACCAGATCGTATTCAGTGTTTAGCGATGAAGTCCCACCTTCATCTCAGGCGGTAAGTGTGAATGCCATAATGTTCATATCTGTGGGTTCTAGAAAAATGCGCCTATGAAACTTGTTAGAACCACGAAACGTGATTCCCAAAGCTTAACTTTTCTGCGCCATATCCCGACGCCAGGTCTACGGACCTTTCTTTTTCGCAGAAGCAACCGTAACAGGGGTCGCCTATCTCGATATGTTACAATAATGGCTCTTTTCACAATTATTAGAGGATGAAGCGGTAAACTTTATATGGCAGCAAGATGGAGCCCCTCCACATTGGAGTCAAATAGTGCGAGCGTGGTTGAACGACTTACTCCCAGATCGTTGGGTTGGTCATAATGGTCCAGACGACAGAGCTCTTTATATCTGGCCCCCCCGGTCCCGGACTTAACGCCATGCGATGTCTTCCTATGGGGCTGCCCAATTATACGCAGAGTTGAAACGCAGAATTGAACATGCCGTTCCTTCCATTACTCCGGATCTGTTAACCAATGTTTGGGAGGAATGTATCCCCTATAACGAAGGGGGCATACATATTGAACATATGTAGGAAAAACTCTGTGCAACTTACTCTTCACTTTTATTTATGGTATGTTATTAATTTTGTATATTATTCTTTTAAAAAAAAAAATTAAAACTGGGAATTTTTTTTACGGACACCCGCGTAGTATATTATTGTAAAAATATAGGATATGTCAACTTAGAATTTTATACAAATATGTATATTTTTTTAAGTTACAACGCTTATGAGGCCTAGGTTTTATATTTTCCACTAGTCGCAAAAGAAAGCAGTTCAAGTAACTACAACGGGGAAAAAAAGGGAAAAGTTTAAATGGACTTTTTCATTTTTTGAAAAAAACGGGCAAAAATCACTATCTCTTTTCTTCAGCGAACCAATAAGAAATGAGAATGCAGCAAAAAAAAAACGTCAA
>JABUQX010116049.1:0-12255 GCA_015478945.1 Trachelipus rathkii | reverse complement strand
AAAATGAATATTCTGTCAAAACTAACAACAATATCAAGCAGATAGAAATAAATTCTCTAAAAGGTTATCTGGAACATCTCCGAGAGACAGCCGCTTCCAACAACATACAACTGAGAGACGAGCATAAAGGAAACCCACATATATCCGTACCCGTACAATGCATATATATATATTCATAACACAGTCGTGTAAAATGAACACTTTAAGCTAATATAACACGAAAATGTAACTGCATAAGAGCGGTTCACGCAAAAACGCTTTTTGCAAATGACCGTAAGGCGACACTTATTAATATTTAAGTGAATTCCGCAAAAGCAAAAGGGAAACAACCAAGGACAACAGATCGAACGCTAAAACCTCTGCCACAGCTCTGCTCGTCGGCAACTAACATCTATCCTGTTTATATGATAACTAATAAGTCATAGATTCGCGTAAGCGATTTGCGAGAGAGAGGCGGAGGAGCTAAATGTATGACACAGTGTCGCGGGAGAGGGAAACGGGCTCATCCTAGTCGAAAAGGTTATCTAAGGAGCAAAATCTATAAAAAAAATCTTACTTTAGAAAAAAATAAATGTAATAATAAAATTCACACAAAAAAAGAAATAATTTAGTCGAGATTTGCACTTAGACTTTCGACTTATATTATTAGCTCTACCCTATATAAGCAGGCATTGAGCACCTATCAGACGTTCAATATAGCAGCACAGCGTTGTTGGAAAAGATAAATCTTCTAAGCCTTAAGAGCAAAAACTAACGAGGTACTTCAACATCGCAAATGACGTTTCTCAGTTTTCCAGATTATATTCTCGTCGGGATCTCAACCGCGACTTCAAGAACGACACTTACTAAGTATGAGCTATTAAGTACTCTATATCGAACAAGTAACTGAAAAACAGACCATATATATGTAGCAATATGACACTAAGCGGCGAAACTAAAACCCCTTGCGTTTGTAGGAAGGAGGAAGCGAATTCGGGCTTCAAAAATCACCCGATTTAATCTATGAGACTAAGACACAGCGAGAAATGCGAGTACTAAAGCTGATGTCACATTTAGGACATGCGAGAGGCCACATAAAGTCGACAAAATCTCAAAAAAAAAATGCACTGGAGAAAAAATACATGTAATGAAATGTAATCACTAAGACTACAAAAATAATTCTAAAGTTTCGTGAAATCTTGGGCACACTTAAAACTGTTGAGACTTATAATAGTGTATCCGAAGTGAGGGCGTAAACATAATCGGATCAGAAACTTCTTGGTTTAGGATATGATGACTTCTATGCTTAACAAAAATGGTACCTCGAAAGGCAGTCAGCCGCTTTTTGCGATTCGCGGTGAAGGCGACACTATATTCTGCAGAGAGACTATAATGCGAAGGGAAACCGACAAAAGACGAGCCTAACGTGCTCGCCGCGACGACCTATATTTAATTAGAGAGGAGAATATAAAACTATCTTGTACAACCCGATATAGAGTGAACGTGAAGACCAGTGGAACTTGGAATAATATGGATTCGAAAGCGTAAGTGCGAAACCCTCGAAGAAAATAGTCATTGATAGATTTCATTATTTTAATCTGGATATCACACCAAAAAATTATTCAATTCATATTTGAGCATGCACTTAAGAACTTCAGTCTAAAGTCACCACTTAGCCTCAACGTATATCTTACGTTCAAATCGAAGGTATAGATAGATTAAGCTTTCAAAGTCTATTAAACTAATAAAATGGTACGTCGAGAAGGTCAGAGGAACAGATCCTGAGGGCGAAATAAGGCCAAACATTATAAAGAACCTTCGAAAAGGGAAAGAAAAACTAAAGACAAATCGGGCTGCACCGCCTCAGCACCCATCCTTTTTAGATAAAACTGATTCTAGCTTCCTCAAAGCCCGAATTATGAGTAGAACACTGCAAATGGTGCCGAAACGGTGAGACTATTATATCATGCGATAGGCAGGCAAGGCGAATAAATTCTATAGAAAAAAGGTCTAAACCCCATGAATAATAATAATATTCACCAAAAAAATTTTTAAGTTCCGGATTTCACAGCCCCTTGGAACTTCGGACTTATTAATTGTTCCATCAGAAGCCTTGTGTCCTATAATTTTACCGATAGATACGTTTAAGCTTAAAACTGCGACTTACTTATCTGCCTCCCGCCTTTTGGACTTCCCCGTAAAAGGCGACACCTATATTATAGTGACTTTTCGGAGGTAACCGAAAAAAAAAACGACTTAACGTGCTCGCGCGACACCTTTTTTTAAGGGATAAACTATCGCTTCAACCCGATATAGTACTGTCAAGGAAGGGAACTGATATACGTCGAAAGAGCTAAGTGCGAAAATCTAAAAAAATTCCAATGAAAAATATAATAATATAAATTCACCAAAAAAAAATTAAGTTTTCGATTTTGCCACTTTTTTAGGAACTCGACTTATATTATTCCGTGAGGCGTCACCTATAATTGCTCCAAATGGTTTGAAGATACTTTGAAGCTTAACAAAATGGACTCGAAAGCTTCAGTCCGCTTTTTGCGATTCCCGTAAGGCAACACTATTATAGTGACTTTTCGAAGGGAACCGACAAACGACCTAAACGTGCTGCGCGACACCTTTTTAGGGATAAACTATCGCTTCAACCGATATAGTGACGTCAGGAAGCGAACTGATATACGGTCGGAAGCCTGTGCGAAAATCTAAAACAATTCATGAAAAAATAATAAATAAAATCACAAAAAAAAATTTTAAGTTTCGGAATTGCACTTAGAAACTTGCGACTTATATTTTAGTTCCGATGCGGCGTTCACTTGAGAGGGAGGATGACGTCATAATCGGTTTTGAGATACCTTAAGCTTCAACCAAAATGGTCTCGAAAGCGTTCAGCCGCTTTATTGCGATTCCCGTAAGCGAACACTATATTATAGCTGACTTTCGAGGAAAACGAAAAACGGACCCCCCTTTAACCGTGTCTGCGACACCCCCTTGTTTCTTAGGGATAAACTATCGGCTTCAACCCGATAGAGTGACGTCAGGAAGGGAACTGATATAGGGTCCGGAAGGCCTAAGTGGAAAATTAAAAAAAAACATTTCCATGAAAAAAAAAATAATAACTCAATAGTTCAACCAAAAAAATCTTAAAGTTTCGGAATTGTGCACTTAAGAATTTTCGACTACATTAGTCCCCGATCTAGCGTCACTAATATACGTCCATAACGGTTTGAAGATATTAAGCTCACAAAATTAGGAACCTCGAAAAGCGTCAGACCCCGCTCTTGCGAAGTCCCGAAGGCGTACACTATATTTAATCGTGAATTTTCGACAGTGGAACCGAGAAAGAGACACCTAACGTGCTCGCGCGACCACTTTTTAGGGATAAACTATCGCCTTAAACCCCAATAGTGCCGTGCCAGGAAGGGAACTGATATAAGTTCGACAGGCCTAAGTGCGATATATTCAATACATCATCGAAAAATAATAATAATAATGTCTCAAAGCAAAAAAAAATTTAACGTTTCGGAATTTTGCACTAGAACATTCGACTTATATTAGTTCCCTATTAGGCGTCACTATATGACGTATAATCGGTTTGAAGATACTTGAAGCTTTAAAATGGTACTCGAAGTGTTAGCCCTTTTGGCTATCCCGTTAAGGCGGACACTATTATACTAGTGACTTTTCGAAGGGAACCGAAAAGATACGAACATCTATACGTGCCGCGCTGACACCTTTTAGGATAAAATATCGTCTTCGAACTCCGATTGAGTGTCCGTCAGTGCAAGGGACTGATATAAGGTCGAAGGTCTAAGGGCGAAAAAATCTAAAAAATTCATGAAAACAATATAATAATATTCACAAAAAAAAATTTAAGTTTCGGATTGCACCATTACGAACTTCGACTTTATTAGTTCCTCGATAAAAGGCGCACCTAAAAATATGAGTCATATTAAATCGGTTTGGGGGGGGAAGAACTTTAGCTTAACAATGTACTTTCAAAAGCGGGTTCACCGCTTTTGCAATCCCCGTAAGGCGACCTAACTTATTATAAGTGACTTTTCGAAGGTAACCGAAAACGACCTAACGGCTGCTCGCGCGACCAATCCTTCTTTTAGGGATATAACTATCGCTTCAATCGACTATAAGTTGACGTCAGGAAGGGAACTGAATAGGCCGAAGCCTAGTGCCGAAAATCTAAAACACTCCAAAGAAAAATGAAGAGATAAATGACTCCACAAAAAAAATTTAAGTTTGGAATTGCACTTAGAACTTCGACCTATATTAGTTCCCGATGAGGCGTCACTATATTACGTCATAATCGGTTTGAAGGATACTTTAAGGGCTTAACAAAGGTACTGAAGCGTTCCGTCCGCTTTTGCGAAATCGTAGGGACACTATATTTATAGTGACTTTTCGAAGGGAAGCCGGAAAACGACCTAACGTGCCTCGCGCGAACCCTTTTTTAGGATTAACTATCGCTTCACCCGATATAGTGACGTCAGGAAGGGCACTGATATAGGTCGAAGGCCTAAGTGCGAAAATCTAAAAAAATATGAAAAATAATAACTATAATCACAAAAATGGCTATAATTTCAAAATAAAGACTGCGATAAAATTTAGTTTTTAGTGATAGATTTTAAGTATGCTAATGTGTTTGTAGAGTGTGAGAATACATTTAAACTTACACAACAATGTACTCCACACACAGGCGGCTTTGCGGATTCCCGTAAGGCGACACCTATTATACTAGTGACTTTGATGAGAGCTGGAACCGGAAAAAAACCCGACCTAAACTGCTCGCGCGACACTTTTTTAGGGATATAACTATCAGGGTACTCAAAAACCCGATAAGTGACGTCAGAAGGAAACTTGATATAGGTGCGAAGGCCTAAGTGCGAAAAGTTTAGAAAAAAAACACATTAACAATAATTGCAAAGAATAAAATGAAAAAAATTTAAGGTTTCGGGAATTTTGCACTAGAACTTCGACTTATAATTTGCCGATGAGGCGTCACTATAGGACGTCATAATCGGTTTGAAAATACTATACTTTAAGCTTAACAAATGGTACTCCGAAAGCGGGTTCAGGCCGCCTTTTGCCGATTCCCCGTAAGGCGACACCTAATATATAGTGATTTTTTTCGAAGGTAACCGAAAAACGAAGCTCTAACGTGCCTCGCGGCGACCATCCTTCTTTTAGGGGATTAAACTATCGGCTTCCAACCCGATATAGTGACGCCCAGTAAGGGAACGATATAAGTCGAAGGTCAAAGTGCAAAAATCTAAAAAATTCTTGAAAAAAAATAAGAATAATAATTCACGAAAAATTTTTTTTAAGTTCGAATTTTGCACTAGAACTTCGCCTTATATTAGTTCCCGATGAGGCTTCTCTACGTCATAAATCTTGGAAGATACTATAAGCTTAAACAAAAATGACTCGAAAAGCGTTCAGGTGTGCCCTTTTTCACTCACCGATTGGGCGACACTATATCAATAAGTTGACGTTCCGGGGAAGGGACGAAAACGACCTAAGTGCTCGCGCGACACCTTTTTAGGGATAAACTCTCGCTTCAACCCGATATAGTGACGCATGTCGGAAGGAAACATATACGTACGAAAGGTCTAAGTGGGAAAATCTAAAAAAAATCTTGAAAAGATATAAATAAATAATAATTCACAAAACAAATTTTATATAGGAATTTGCATTTTGACCTTGACTTATACTTGTTCCCAGATAGGGACGTCACTATTATGACGTCAAATCGTTTGCAGAGATACTTTAAGCTTAACACACATAGTACTGCGAAAGCCGTCAGAGGGGGCTCCGACTTTTGCGATTCCCCGTAACGGCGACACATATTAATAGCGACTCTTTCGAAAGGAACCAAAAACGACCTAACGTGTTTCCGCGGCGACACCTTCTTTAAGGGCAATAAACTAGTCGGCATCAACCCGCGATATAAGTGGACGCGGGAAGGGACTGATATAAGTCGAAGGTCTAAGTGCGAAAAATCTAAAAAATTCATGAAAAAATAATAAATTAATAATCACAACAAAAAATAAGAGTGAGAGCGAAATTCTGCACTTGAGGACTTATCGACTTATATAAAGTTACTTGATACGCAAGCGTGAACTATCATGACGTCATAAAGGCCAATAGTAAAAGGGGTGTAGACATCGGTGATACTCAGTTACCAGTGCCGAGCTCGCGTGCGGATGCTCCTTCGATCTTGTTTTCACAACTCTCGTGTTTTAACCTTCACGCACTAAGTGACTATATTCGCTTCAGAAACCACCTTCCGCGGCTGTTTAAACACCGATTTATTTATTCAATTTTCTCGGAGAAGGACTGAAATATTTCTTTCGAGCGATTTCTTCGTAATTTTTTATTAGGTGAGATGGTTTTAACTTATCATTATAGAAATAAATAATATATATTTTTTTTTGGATTGATACTTATTTCACTTTTAAAAATAATTTATCTCCTCCACTAATAATGTTCATTCGTATCTTTTCTTTTTAGGTTTGTCTCAACTTGGAGATGAAGGTTCCCACAATGATCCCCGAATCGAGAAAAGAAGGAAAGGAACCCTTCGCGGTTGCGGAAAGAAATGAGAACTTGTCTTTGCTAAAAAATATGTTGGCCGGATGCCAATCGATGACCGAATTTCAAAAAGAAAGCTTAATGAAAACCTTCGAAACAAAACGAGAGAGAGCCAGATTCAGTTCCGAAGCGGCCACTGACATGCATCAAAAAATTTCGGAAAATACATCCTTGAAAATAATATCTACGGACGTCGAGAAAGGTATACTCCCAACCGGTTATTCTTGCAAACTACACGACGTTAGAATATCTTCATTCAAATCGGAAGACGAAACCTACTCGAGAGACGATTGGATTAGGAAGAACGTGAGTCGAGGTCTTACTTTTATCGAGGTGAAAGGAGAGGAGGAACGACGGTTGGATATCGCTATATGCGGCAACAAAAAGTTTACGGGGCGAATCGGCGATGAAGATAATTTTCAACCCGAAAACAATGAAGAATGGAAAAAGTTTTGCATCGATTCACCGGCGAAAGCCACTGAGGTTATTTGCATGACAAAAATCGACGGATGCTGCGGCCATTTCACTGTGAGGGAAATCGGGGGCGAGTACTACGTCATCGTCGGTTCTAAGAACGTACATATTATGGTGAAGACTCGCTCCGACATCGATAAATATTCGGGACACAAGTGCTTTATCGCGCGTTTGGTAGCGAAGGCGGTGCTAGATACCTTCGACCGAATGGACCCCGCCAAACTAAATATTTTGAAGCATTTCTTGAGCGTCACAAAAACGACGGTGGTTTTCGAGTTATTAATGCCCGATCGTCCGCACATCGTCGTCGAAGAAATTCGCTCAAAGGAACCAGAAATCTACGGTTTGATGATGATTTCGTTCCCCGAAAAGGTGGCGGCGGTGGGTGGCCAAAGGGAGCACGACGACGACGACGACGACGACGACGACGACGACGAATCATTGACGACCGTCCCCCCTCAAGCGGGCCTGGAATTTTTCAAACTCTTCGAAATTTCAACACCGGAATACCACGCGATATCCCCCGAAATGAGAAATAAAATATCCGAAAATCCGAGGATCAAAAATTGCAAGGTACGTCCGATATTACCTTAAGGCGATCGACAATTGGAATCGAGAGGTGAAAACTGTTGGTACTTCGCCTATGCAAGCTTTCAGTTATGAAGATTAACGGCTTCGTTTAAGAAGCAAAGAAACAGTCCTTTCTACTCGTTAAAGAAATGGATGTAGCCCTCTTACTAAATCGCGAGGTTTGAACTTTCGACGAGTGTGTAACGAATGGATAATACTGCGACCGAATTTATTTTTTTGGTTTTTTTAACGACAACACATTATGCACGCGAAAACTCACCCGAATACGCGATGACTTCTCTGGGTTGTGGGAAGATTATACGCGGTTGGGAAATCGAAGGAGTTTCAATTTGTTGTTGTACGAGAAGAACGTGGCGATTTCTACTATAACGAAAAACAAATACCACTATGAAAGAACGTCATTCTTGGTATTTATAAAGTTTATAAAAATTATTTCCATAAAAAAAAATTTTCATTGAAACTGATTATATAAAAAAATAGTGTACATTAGTAAATAAATATTATATTTTGAATAAAAATAGCAAAAAAAACTAACTGCCTATAAAAAGGAGCGGAATGATTATAATATTATTCATAGAAGATTGGCTACGCGAATCTATTCCGTATTAAAATGAATTTGAATTTATTATACTAGTAATGTATGAACAAATATATCAAAAATGAAAAAAATACACTAGCAAAAAATACATCTATATTGAGTTGGGTTGAATTTACGCAAACATACATCCACGCCACTACAAAGACAAGGAAAACACTCGTGAATTATATAAATACGACACAAATGATTTAACATTTTAAGATATAAAATTTACCTCACCAACCAGTTTAAAAATTACTTTGCATATTATCGCAACATACAAAAGAGACGATAAGAACATAATAAGCTTTGAAATGCACTTTCATATAGCTTCCTTGATACTTAAATCGCACGTCAAGTCGATAGTTTCGTTAACATCAATGGATAATCTCGTGTCGTCAGCATCAGCGATCGCGCGCACGGCCTACGGCGTTATCGTTGCTGGCGTGTTCCCTTGCGTCTCTCGCCATGTGCGGTAGTTCGATATTTAGAGAACACGTTCGTAGATAGAAAGTGTTATCGTTCTGAATACACTTCATCAATTTTTCGACAGAGCTTAATGGCATAACGCTTGCAAGAAACTTCTGAACTCATCCGAGACCGGTCGCGATCTTAGCCTTCTTTCAACTCCACTTCGCACGCCTTTCGTGTCGGGATCTCGTATGAGAACGAATCCAAAATATGTGAAATGGTAGCAAAAATAAACTGTGAAACATGCTGGAAAAACATAACCATTACTGTCAACACTGGGGCACCCGAGGAAGTCGAATTTTCATGAGAATGTGAGAAGGCCGCATTCGGAAAATTAATCTTTGCTAAAACTTCTCTTATCGGCTTCGACACTAAGCGGTTCAGTTGTCACTCATCAATTTGAAGCTTTTTAGGAAAAACCACGGGTCATCATAGGCGTTGCTATAGTTGTTTATTCTCGAGCGATTTAATCGTAATTATGCGCTGGCGCGCTATGTCTTAGAATATTCCAACTCGCTTCAATCAAAGACTTCGACATCGAAATGGTATGCTAAGCCTCGTGGAAAAAGTATCTTTCTTCGATTATAGCTCCAAATGAAGTTTGTTCATAATAGAATTTATTACGCTTAACATATCATTTTTTGAGCGGTTCCTCGAAATTGCTCTTGTAGAACGGGAAGAAAATGGGCGTGCTCATAATCATTTGTACATCCTCGTCGAACGTGTTGAAATTTTGATGCTCGTTACGAATGATTTCATTCTCGGCATGCGTAAAAGAAGGTGATTCTTTATCTTTATATTTTTTAAAGGCGAAACGAAAAAAGCTACGTAACGCACGACATTTTTTCGTGATATAAGCTTATCGCTGAACCAAATATGTAGTTTGATCGGAACCTAATTAGTCAGTCGCTAAGATCGAAATATCTTAAAAATCCAAATAAGATATAATTTTTTGGAAATTTAATCTCTAGACTCTCGACACGTGTAACTAATCTTAATAACATCTTCTGCTAGCTCGTCGTCAGTACGCAGCTCTCTCCAATCGTCTCGTCCGCGCGTCGTAGATAATATGACGTGCGATACTACAAGCACTCTTCATCACACTCTGATGCTTCTCAATGCTGCTCTAGTCTCACTTTATGATATGTAAATACACACCATCGCCCCAATCAATTCAGTCGTCAACGTATAACACATCGATAATAGTATAAATAATGAGCATCAACACTTTTATGATGTCTATCATACTTCTTTGAATGCCCGCGATATCCTCTCTACATCTCTCCTTACACACTCCCTCTACTCAGACTGCCCGCAAAGTCTCTTTCAAGATCATCTCATATTGAGAACGAAATTTAAGATATAATAAGAAGAATCGGTTTCATGATTATTTCATCTACCTATTTTTTTCTTTTATTAATTTTTCTATTTTTTCCTTCAATAGTCATTTTACAGAGTTTAGATCCAATCTGCGTTATACGGTTTTTTGATCGAGGAAGAGAGCAATCTTTTCGCCGTTTCGCTTCTGATCTGCTAGGCGTCTGTTCCTTGCTAGGGTGGATAGAGCATCATCATCTATCAGTCGCAGAAGCAGCGCTCAGTACAAAGCATTTGAAATCGTCTCGAATCCGTCGACATCGCTCGATTTTATCATCTCAAAGAGATTCGATAAATTGTCGAACACGAGCGCCAGATACCTTTAATGTAAGACGGCACATAGATCATCTTCGTAAATAAAGCTCTTCCACACTGTTTTTTCATATTGTGAAAAAACTCCTTATGATTCTTACTCTCGCGTTCACTAGATAATACGCAAGGGAAGATGTTTTTTATCACGCTTCATTCGCCTCTCGACAAGATTATTTCGTTCGACGTCGCTTTCGTGACGCCTTTCGCGTCACGCAACTCGATTTGTAAGTCTTCAAAATCTTCGTTTTCAAACACTACGAAATCGTCGAAATTAAAATTATTTACCCGTTTTGAGAATCGGCCGTCCTCACCGATGGAAAATCCATCAACGTTGCTCTTTAGTACCTCGGGAAAGGATGCGTAATAGTTTTCGCGTTTCTTGAAAATCTCGACGAGAAAAGAGTCTATTTCTAAATGGTTTTCCAACACATAAAGTTTAGGAGAGTTGAGGCCTTTGTTGTGAAACTTATTGGCGAATTCGATAAAGCAGCGTCTCAAGGCGCGGAGGTTTATGTTTTTCGAAGGTCTGGTGGCCTTGCACTCGCTATCGTCGTCGTCGTCGTCATCATCGAGGGGAAGGTCGATTTCAAACGGTTCTCGAAATAAACTTTCGCCATCGAGTTCCCCTTGCGTTTGGATATCGTGTCTATTCAAATAATGAGACTCGAAATGATCCATATTTCCCCAATTCCCAAGATTCATTTTTAAGAACGACTCGTCGCTCTCGAATTACGTCACAACTATATAAATATCAACTTCAACTGGGTGGAGAGACTTCGCTCATATAAACTTGAAGCATTCGTCAACCTATTATATGATCTTAGTCTCTCGTTTCCCTGTGCGTTCGAACGAAAAGAGAATTTGACAAATAGATTTATCTCATTCCCAGCGTTCGAGAAAACTTTTCGTTATATTCTACATTTTTTTTTCATTACATTTTCTAGGCTGTGAGATTTCGGACGATCGGCGCTAACGAAACGGATTATTACCGTAGATTAATATTCTTTGAGAATTCTAGTTTCTTTTTAAATAATGCGCTCAGTTGTGCGACGGTGGACACTTCACGGCAGTAGAGAGAGTCGCTAAATTGCATCGCCATGAGCGTTGAAGAAATCTGCTTTCTTTTATCTTATCCTCTTGATTGATTTATAATAATTAGATATGAGGTGCATATCGAAAATTTTTCATCTTACTTGCATTGTAGTTTTCGATCGCAGCAACTAGGATCTAACACGTTTAACTCATTAGCTCATACTCTTATTTAATTAAAAAGTTAACGTAGCTAAAACTCTTTACACATTGAAAGGGTTTCAGAGTAAGATAAAATGTTTATCAGTTTATTTTAATTCAATTATTAATTTTTAAATTTTTAGATGTCAAAACAGATAATAATAGTCGGGCGCGTACGAGCTCTATAACGCGAACACAGGAAAGAGGCGTTGATGATTGTCCAGGACCAAAGATGAAATACGAGATATTGTAATGAAAATACGTAATGTGGCGACGCTATTTGCAATTTTTTGCAGATTGGCGAATTCTTTTCACGTTTGCCAAAAATTCTCTAACTAAGAATATCTTCGTCGATATCAAAGTTCAAATAGCGGGCAGCAGCATCCAACGGACGCACGCATGCTACTCCGACCATGTCTCGGTAATAAAGGGGCCGCCTTGTTACCGTGACGAGGGAAATAAAGAAAGAATCAATAATATTAGAGATTAAAATTTAACGCAATTATATCTAGTTTTTGGACTTATTGCTCCCAGTCAACTGGTTGAGATATAAGGAGAAAGCTTTTACATAAATTATGGGAAATGGAAAATTTGAATTAATACTTCGAAATTCACAACTTAGATAA
>JABUQX010116048.1:0-24496 GCA_015478945.1 Trachelipus rathkii | reverse complement strand
AAGAGTAGCCTTGTGTAGCATCCATACAGTGGATTACATAAAATAAAATAAAAACTGTTCACCAGTATTGGGCCATATTTTTTAAACGTTTTTCCTCATATATTTCCTGCTTCTTGAAAATTGAAAATAATTTCTCTGAATATATGGGCGGAGCACTGGAACTAAGGAGAGTAATTTGTGGGCTTAGTACTGTTATGTTTGCTAAATTTAGCTTTGCTCACTTCCAAACCAATTAACTAATTCTTTCTTCTTCCCAGATTCAAGAAGTTGATTTCTGTTGGTAAAAAAAATTCTACCCAATTCTGAGAAGAATCCTTAGCCTTCCGTATATCAGAAAGTGTAACATCTTAAAATGATTTTTTCGTTATTTAAAACTATTAAAAAACGAACTCGCTGTCACTTTCACTTTCTTCAAACTTACAGTATAAAAACTAAGTAACTTATGCAGTACATTTCTTTTCATAATGCTCCGATTAACAAGCGAACAGGCAGACCTAAGTTCAATTGAGATAATGCTCGTGTCTGAAAATGGATGGATGACTCACCGCCTGTACTCCTCCTGCTACTGCTACTACTATATCACTTTCTACCTTCAATATTTGCATATTTCTTCAAGCATCCATTTCTACTCAATTCTCTTATATCATTAAAATAAAGTCAGTTAGTATCTTGCGGCTCCTACTACCAGAATTTAAAACAATATCTGTTCTTGATCATATGTCTGTGATCCTTTCTTCTTCTTTTTATTAATAAATCTAAACTCTAATGCCTTCTTTAGCTCTTTTTATTCTCTGCTGTCATTCCTCAGAGTTTGAGAGCATACTGCTGAAGAGCTCACAATATTGGAGATAATTGATGATCGATACATGATTTTGCTTTATAGTTTCCGTAACCATAGAGAAATGCGTTGCACCACACTCCTTACGAATTTTTTCAAGTATCCCATTTATTTAGCAGACAAAGCTTAAATGATTGATTGTTCTATAATATAAACTTGCAGTGGTTTTTTCAACATTTCAATTCTTTTTAGAAATCAAAATATGTGCTAATACCAATGCGAAAATACTTGAAAAATTCTAAGAGTTATGCAACCATTCTCATGGTTACGGAAACTATAAAGGCAAAATCCATTATATCATCAATTATTCTCCATATTTGAGCTCTTCAGCAATCTCTCAAACTCTGAGGATGACAACAGGGGAAAATAAAGAAGAGCTGAAGAAGGCATTAGAGTTTAGATTTATTAATAAAATAGGAGAGAAGGATTCAACAGACATTATATGCACACCAATGATAAATTGTTTTAAAATTCATGTAGTAGACCCAAGATACTAACTGACTTTAATTTTCTAATGATATAAGAGAATTGAGTAGAAAATGATGCTTGAAGAAAATATGCAAATAATGAAGGTAGAAAGTGATAATAGTAGTAGCAGTACAGAAAAAGTTTCAGGTGATGAGTCATCCATTCCATTTTCATACACGAGCATTATCTACAATGAACTTTAGATTTTCACAGTACCTCAAAATCATCACGATCATCATGAAAAAAAAAAAAGAATTTAAACTGCCCAAAAAAGTTACTAGTTTTTATACTGCTAAGCTTTGAAGAAAGTAAAGTGACAGCGAGTCATTAGTGTAATAGGAAAAAAAAAGAAAAATCAGTGGCCCTTCAAAAGGATCTTTCTATAAGAAATTGAAAATTTCTTTTTACCACAGAAATCAACTTCTAATCTGGAAAAGAAGAATTACTTAATTGGGGAAAGTGACCCAAAGCTAAATTTACAAACATAACAGTACTAAGCCCACAAATTACTCTCCTTCCGTCTCAGAAATATATTACAGAGAATTCTAATTCATTTCAGAAGGACAAGATATATGAGGAAAAACGTTTCCAAATATTGACTTGTCTGGTGACACAGTTCTTTACGTAGATAGTAATCCACTGTTATGGATGTCTACCAACAAGGCTGACATTATTTTTTTGTTTAAAAGATGGGTTATGTAAAATAAAACTCTTCCAGCAAATTTTTTTCTCACGATCTTCTCTTTTCATCAATTTTTTTCTCAGAAGTAAATTAGTAATTCCGGTCTTCCGGCCGGAATTTTCCAAAATTCCGGCCGGAAAACCGGAACCGGAAAAAAATTTCAAATTCCGGCCGAATAATTCCGGCCGGACCGGAAATCCAGCCTACCTCTAACACTATATATATATAACTATAATTAATTTATTTATATCTTTATATAAAAAATATAATATATAATATTATATAATATAATATTACTATTATATATATATATATATATATATATAATATAAAACGAAAATACACTGGTTTTAGAATGATACAAGTTGCCACGCTTTAAGTCTAAACTTTTAAGGGTAAAAACAACATGCTTTGTTCCTGTTCATAGGCGCGGCTATAGGCGCAGAGAATTGGCTGTGCGCCTTTGCTTAGTCCGCCTTTTTTAAAATTGTTGCGCCTATGCGCCTACGAATTGATAGTGCGCCATAGACACAACTCGATGGCGCAACGCCCATCTCTGATATATATATATATATATATATATATATATATATATATATATATATATATCCTTATATATATATATATTATATATATATATATATATATATTAAATATATACTATTACTAAATATATATATATATACTATAATATATATATATAATATATATATATATATATATTCTTTCTTCTCACCAACTTCTGTAAGCGTTGAAACGCTTACGAGATTGACCTGGATAAAAATACTAACGGGATAGGTCCTCATAGATTCCAGACTCTTCCAGCTCCTCATCCACGCTCCTCTTCCTCAATGGCCGCCTCTACTACACTCCATTCTGTTCTTGGTAACCACACTGCCTCTTCATTCTTGGCCTCCATCTGTAGCACCTCTTCGGGTATCTATCCTCAATCATCCTCATGCATATGCCCGTACCATCGTAGCTGTCCCTTTTCAATAAAACTCAGTATACGCTCCACCACTAGCTCCTCTCTTATATCCTCATTTCTCTCATTCTACCCCTCCTCGTAACTCCCTTTATGGATCTCAAAACCCTCATTCACCCACGCTTGTATCTTACTCTTAGTTTTTTGTGGTTAAAGCCCACTGTTTCGCAACCATTACGTTGTATAGGTCGTAGTATACCACACGTATATTTTACTATTTTCACCTTGTCGAGGACATTTCTGTCCGTATTAACGGATATAGCATCTTAATGTATTATTAAACTTTCTATTTTACCGCTATTTATAAATGAATGAAGTTTAGAAAGCAAACTTCAAGGGTATTTAACTGATCAACCTTGCTTTCAATTTCTTGATCCCTCACTCTACTATTCATTCCCTCCCTGATCGTTGCTGATCAACATGATCTCAGTTTTCTCCTCATTTGATCATTCATTCCTCTCCCCCTCAACTCCTCATCCCACACTTGCAATAAATCTCTGCAGAGCCTCTCTTGATTCCGCCACCAACGCAAGGTTATATGCGTATCCAAAGACAGTTCATTCCACTCGACTCTGGACCATTTTTCCACAATAATCCATGAGGATAAACAAAATCGGAGAGAGAATACTACCCTGTTTCACCCCCGTATCAAAATCAAACCAATCTCCATCGTCCATCTGGGTCTTCACTTTGCATAAACTATTCGTATAAGTGGTCTTTATTGCTCTTCTTAGTTTTTCCGGTATTCCATACTCTCTCGTTCTAAGTATATTCCACAGAACCCCCTCGGTTTACGATCAAAAGCCTTCTCCATGGTCTACAAATGTCTAATAGTTTTTTCTGTTAAATTCCCAACCCTTTCACATACCATCTTTAAAAGCAATATCAAATCCAATAGTTGATCTATTTGGCCTAAAGCCATATTGCCGTTCGTCCATTTAAGTCTTATAAACATTCTCTCTCAATTTTTTTTCTAATATTCGTTTTCATATACCTTTTGCAGATATGTGGTTGTCAAGCAATTGCCTCTGAATTTCCACAGTCTGCCCTTGTCCCCTTATTTAAAAATTGGCATATTACTGATCTGTTCCATTCTTTAGGTGTCCTTTCTTCTCGCCAGCACTTATTCATCAATTCTTTCATCCATCAGCTCCCTTTTCCTCCAACATTCTTCAAGATTTCCGCCGGTATCAAATCTTCACCCGTGCTTTCCCATTTTTCATCTTCCTCAAGGCATATGCCATTTCTTCGTCCGTCTGCCACTCGTCCTCCACCATCTCCCCATGGTTCTCCACTTCATGCAATCCTCCTCCTCTACATCATTTGGTATATTCAGCAAATCAACAAAATAATTCTTCCATCTTTCCCCAATCCTCTTTCTTTGTGATACTTCCTCACTAATCTTACTGTCGTTCTCATTCTTTATTGCATATGTTGGAGGGGCTGTTCCTTTCCTATAGTTTTTTTCCCATATTAAATATCAATTTCTAGTACCCGCCAAGGTTCCTCTTCCAATCTCTACCAACTCGTCTCGACCAGTGTATTTATATTTTCATATTCTCTTATTCTTCTGTTGCATTCTCACCGTATGAAATGTGAAATAATATTTTTGTGGCTTAAATATAAGTAATATATATATAATAGTATATAGTATAGATAGAATAGATATATATACAGGTACCCTAGTATATATATAGTATACATATATATATATATAAAATGATAAAACACCACGTTATATATATATATATATAATATTAGACATAGATAATAAAGTTACGGGTATATATATAAGATAAGTATATCTAGCTAACCCTATAAGCTATTATAAATTACAACAGTATAATATATATAAACCGTATATATATAATTATATATATAGTATATAATTAATATAATATAAGCAGATAGTTATCGTCCCATCAGTAATATAAATTATATAATACTATATAATATAACTATATAATATATATATATAATATATATAGTAATATTTTACTATAATATATTATATATTATTATATATAATCAGGCTTAGGGTTCAGAAGTAGGCATGTTTTCAAGTACAAGTACGTCTAGCAGTTGTTCAAGTACAAATTTACTCAAGTAGAATTTATGTGTCAGGTAACAACCCAAGGACAAGTACAAGGGTTATCAATACAAGTACAAGTACTATTTATATGAAAACTTGCATATATATATATTATATAGTATATATAATTTATAGGAATATATATATAGATAATAGCTAATATATAAGTGTATATAAACGGGTCAGTATATATATACATACCTACTCAGGTATATAGTATCATTAATAAATGATCATTATATAGTATATAATCTATATATATATATATTATCTCATCGAGCTTCATCATCGGAACTCCATCCCATCCAATCATGCAATCATCAGATCTACTCATTCGATCCCTCACTCGTCATCGTCATCTCATCATCATATCATCGCGACTATCATCATATCATCATCATCATCAACGTATCACTCATCTATGTGCATCATCATCATCATCATCATTATCATTCCATCATCGCATCAATCATCAAATCCATCACTCATCATCAATCAATCTAATCAATCATTCCATCAAACGGAACAAACAACAACGGAACAATAACAAACAATGCCAAACAAACAACAACTAACAACAACGGACACACACAGAACAAACAAACAATCCATACTTCGGTCGTCCCCAAGACTCGAGGTACCCAGGTGCGTAACATTTACTGAAAAACAAGAGAAAAAATAGTAAGCGAGAGAATATGAAAGCAAAGCAGAAAAGCACGCCCCAGCCTTACGCCCACTTTAGTCATACCAATTAGCTTGACGACACTACGTCCGCCAGTTCAACATGAAAAATTGCACACCGCAGATGCACCCTCACTATGAAGATTTCGATCTACATGTGGGCATTGCATTGCGCGCCCAGATGAAATACAAACACAGGTACCTATACACTCACAAAGTCCGCCATTCACTCCTTCTTTGCACCTTTCTTCTCGCCTGCTAAACTCACACATACATTTCTCTCCTCCCAGGCATTCCTTTCTGCACTCAATCCACTATTCTCCTGTTAGCATTCCCATGCCAGGTCGACCCAACACAACTCACCACTCACTCAATAATATTCCGGACTCGATACACAGAACCGACTATCACATCCATGATTCCTTTTCACACATGATGGCAAACCATCTCACTGTACTTTTGTATCTGCTCTTTACTATGCACGGCATTCGCCACACCCAAAAACAATTCTAATATTGTTCATTCCTTATTCTTATCATCCTTCTATTTCAACCGCAAACCGCCTAAGACTATGTCACATTGAATCATTGTACTATTAGATCACTTTAATGACCTACTTATTCAAGACCATAGTTCCCACTACTATAAGACAGTAAACACGAATACAAGTGAATGAAGACACACACACTTACAACCCTCATGGTAAGACCCTATAGCACACTACAGAGGACCAGTCACCTCTACAGTATCTAACCAAAGCATTTAATATGCGAGGCGCAGCCACCTTAGTGACATTCACAACTTCCCTATTCACTGAATCATCCACTCCCTTTTCATTCAACATATATCCTAAATATTGTTAAATTCAGAAAACTTTTTACCAGCTTGCTCCACCATCTAAACTTAACTTGCAAACCGAGGACTGTCACCACTCCAACAACTATAACCCCTATACTAGCGGCTCATATCTAAGGTCGTTGACCTTCATAACCCCTCCGTACTTACACCCTACCCAAAATCTTCCGTCTAACCAGTCCTCTATTAAAACTCTCGTTCAGATTCGGGCTCACCAAACCAAATCCATTCCTCATATAAGATCCGGCATAGGGCACCCTCCACTCCTTCCATTCTCCATCATTCTAACACTTCCTTGTTCAACCCTACATCTCTAATTCTTTCATAAACCTCATCCATATACAGATTGATCACCAGAGAAAGACAGTGCAGCACATCCTCTGGTCTGCACCGTTTCCACTATTATATCTAAACCAATCAACCTTTCGACTCTATTCTAATTCTACACAACCACACATTGTCACTACTCATACATACTTTGCGTTATCCATTCAGTAGCTTACGCGACCAAATACACCATATTCTCTAACACCTGCCATAGAGGAGAGACTTCACCTATATCAATCCTATTATACGTGTGTTGCAAATCAATAAATCCTAAAACTAACAATTTATTTCTCCCCTCATTATTGCCAATGTATTTGTTTCAATGTTTACAGATTTGATCCACCAATCCTCTATCACTTTCTTACAAACGCACCTTGTCTTCCCTAAATCAGTCCCTCAGACACTCAACATACTCTTCGGACCAAAATACCAGCATATATCTTCCCTACAGAACGAGTCAATGACAGACGTAATTAACATATAATACTGCAGTTACCTTATCCCCTCACCCTGATATATAGCATCATGAAGCACACCTCCCTCCAAAAATCCGGGTACTAATATTGCTGCAGCTCCAATCCCTCGGAACTCTACCCTCCATAAAAGAACGCTTTGTTATGCAACTTCTAAATCAATCAATCACCATCTCGGCTAATATATATATATATTATATATATATATATATATATATATATATATATATATATATATATATAATATATATAGTATAAATATAAATGCTCATTAAGCTAACGTCGATCAGTATATATATATATAAGTAGTACTACATATACTCCGCAAATCTTTTCATAAATATCCTATAATAATTATTATGACGTCACTATAGATAATATATGGGCTAGGTATAATACCCATGCTAAACGTATTTATATATATATATACTATATAGTATATAGTATAATCACTAGTATATCATATCAAAATATATAGTAATAGTATAATCATACTAATAATAATAAATAATAATATATATAAAATGTACTAATATATATATTAATATATATAGTAGTATAGTACTTAATTATAAGTCGTACTTATATAGGATAGGTATAATAGTAATAATTATATAGATGGATATATATATATATATTACTATATATATATATAATATATATTATATATATGGAATATAAGGTATATAAGGTAAGATATATATATATAAGTAGAATAATATATATATATATATATATATTAAGTAATAAATGCTATATATACTAGAAATATCTAGTATATACCTATATATATATAATATATTATATTTATGGTTTTGTGTGGCCAATCTGAGAGAGTTTGAGAGGATTGGTTAGAGAGATTTGGAGACAGGGTGTGTAAGAAGGAGATGTTTGAATGAAAACGTAGATAAGAGTAATTAGGGAGCTTATGGTTGTGAGTGAGAAACTGAGAACTCGGTGGGAAGTTATGCTAGATGGTGAGCAGCTTGGAAAAGTGACTGAGTTTAAATATTTAGAGTATAACGGTATATGTTATATCGACGAAAAGAAAACGGATATAGGCCTAGAAATTGGTCGTATAGAAAGTTGTAAATTGGCCGTTGAAGGTTGCTGGCATGCAATTTAAAACCTTTGATGTAACTGGGATGTAAAGCAGACTAAGTCTGAGTGCCTCCTAGGGTCTTACGTGAGGGTATCTTAGTTACCTGTTTTAATTATAGAGAGGAGACATGAGGAGTCTGGAAATAAGAAGGTATAGAATCTAAATGTTACAATGATGTTTCATAATGGACAATCTTAGGGGCTGTGTTAGGTGTGAGAAGAATTGATAAAATGAGGAATGAACGTATTACAGAGTTGTTTGGTGGGGCGTTAAAAAAGAGAGAATAAATGAGAGAAACTCATATATGAAAGTACTTCTCTGAGATTGGTATTTGTCATGTGAGAAAAGGAGTGGATTGAACTTAGTCGGTGCCAGTTAAGCGCAGATGTTATAGTGCAGTAAGAAATGTGTTATGAGGGTCGGACTGCTTGGGAGACCGAAGAAAAAGTGGGAAGGAGTCAGGCAAAAGTTCTGGAGGAGTGAAGTGAGTTGCGCAAGGGGCGAGAGGATAAGTGCATAATAAAAGATAGTGAATTGGCAGAGTTTTGTCGTTGGGGTGTAATGAGTTGTGGGCCATCCTAGGGCTTAGGGGCGAACCCCACATTGGCTGAATCCATAAGTAGATTGTCCATAGTGAGGGTCCGTTGCGTGCCCGTGAAGCTCTAGGGTGGATTTTCTGACTGCGAGGGAGTTCTCAATAATAGGTATAAAGGGGAGGTAAGGCTGGGCTTTCTTGGATTCAACTGGCTGTCCATTTATTTTCTAATACTTTTTCTGTTTCCATGCATGTTACGCACATGTACCCACAGTATATACATTTGGGAGTAATGAAAGGTTGGTTGGACAGTAATAACATAAATGATGATGATGATGATGATTGATGATGATGACATGATGATGATGCATGATGATGATGATGATGATGATCGATCTGCAATGTTGATGAGTGATTGATGATGATGATATATATATATATAATATATATATATATAATATATATATACGTATATAAAGTATATAATAGTATATAGTCTATATATATATAGTATATAGTAATCTATACTAATATATATAATATATATATATATATTACTATATATACACATATATACTATATATAAATATATATATTTTGACATTTACTTTATATTTTACAAATGGAAAGGTTATTTAGAATTAATATATAAGAAATATGGAAATAATATCAATTCGGTAGGAAAATGATGAAACACCAGAAAAATAAAAAATATCATTGGGAAATCATACCAAATAATACTGCTACTCAGTAACCAAGCACAAGCTACCCAAGTACACTCAAGGCTCAAATTATAAGTACAAGTAGGCACTGGTTTTAGAAAATGCAAGTACAAGTACAACCGTACGTCAAAATATACTTTAAGTACAAGTACTTAGTGTCACTTAGAACCCAGGAAGCCTGATATTACCCCCGCAACACTATATAGTTAAGACATATAAATATATAATATACTATATATAATAGTATAAATAATATATCATCATAAAACCTCTATAAAGTATAATTAATATATATAGATATATTAATGATATATATATATATATATTAATATATATAATACTTTATACCAGATATAATATATATTTATATATATAATAATATATACTATATATATATATATATATACCAAAAAGATAGTGATTAATATAAAAATGAATGACTCCTAGTATATATATATATAAACTGTCTCCGCATCAACTACTAAGTATTACTATTCATATCTCTCATATATTCTATATAAGGCTCTCTACTCTATTACCGATAGTATAGTACTATTCATATATAATATAATTAGTATTAGGCCATATATATATATATATAGTATAATAATAAACTATATATATAATAAACTTCACTAGTTAATATATATTGTAATATATTATAATATTATATATATATATATAATTTCTTTATTTCACTTATAAACCAATAGTATTATAAAATAAGGGATTCAGTAATAGTGTGACTCCGGAGAGCTAACCACTTTTCTCAAAAACTATTAGAGCTAATCGCCAGCACCTTTGAAAACGTCGGTAGTATAGTTATTAGGTTGATTAAATCTCCTTACAGGCGATCTTTCAAGTTGCTAGGATGGTATATAGGGTACTCCCTCTATAGAGCGTAAGCTGAAATACTGTCGCTACACCCTTTTGCCGCTTGTCCGTATGAACGAATTCGTTAAGCCTAAAGTTTTTTTCTCCCTTGGGTTCCAAAGAAAAATCGAACACAGGAGTGTTCAGCGTTAGTACCTATTTTATTATTAAAATTATTATTATTATATTATTATTATTATTATTGATTTAATTATTATATTATTATATATATTATTATAATGTAATTATTATATGAAATTATTTATTATTATTTATTATTATTATTATTAATTCATTTTTATTATTATTATTTTATTTTTATTATTATTATTATATATATTATTATTATTATTATTATTATTATTATTATTATTATTATATAAATTATTATTATTATTATTATTATATTATATAACATTACTTATCTCTATACCTACTTACATCAAAAAAATCCCGAGCCTCACGCATTAGCTCGATTTGAGCCACCTTCACGCTCAACCCCTAGGTCCCTTCTTGCATGTGTCATCTCCGGCAAAACCGCATCAGCCTCCAGCTCTCGACTACCTGCTACCTCCAGGTCTCCCGTATCATACTCACCGCCTCCTGCCTCCAACTCCAGCTTCCGATTTCCGACAGGCGTGACCGATTCCAACCATACAAAGACTCTGACAGTTTTTTCTCTGTTCTTCTTTCTTGTATATCTATTATCTATTATTATATTATTATATATTATATTATTTATTTATTATTATTATTATTGATTCTATTAAGAAATGATTCTTATAGGCATCCGGACCACCGGCTCAGCCTATGGACTCGGCGCCTATATATCTACAAGAGTCCGATTAGACGGTATCGTCTTATCGGCGTTAAATTGGAGGAGGTTAGATGGTGGCGTAACCTATGTCGTAGTCGTAGCACGAGGTCTACGTTCCCCGAAGGATCCCCCCGGAAGAGCGCGAGCCCAGCCCCCCTATAAAAAAAACGAAGTGGTCTCCGTAGAAGGCTGAAATTTGGGTAGTATATCAGTTGAATTTCTAGAAAGAGTTGATATTGGGAATCTGAGGAGTTGCTCCGGCACCGGTGCTGGCAGCCGATGTCGGTGCCGAGTTACATAACAACATCGTATAACAACATATTTGGTGTCCTTATATTCGGTTATCGAGACCGTTAGAGGCTCGAATCATGAGTGGTTAAAAGTCCGTATAAGGTGTCTAAGGGCTCCCCACGTATGGGCCAACTTCTTATATGATACAAAAACAAGCAGACGTGCCGAAAATAGAGGACGAAGGAAGGAAGGAGAAGGATGAATAAGGAAGGACAAGAGTGGAGGAGTCTGACCTCAGAGGATAGGACGTTTACAGAGCTGTAACCAGGAGCTGGTCCAGTGCTGCCTAGAAACCGAAATTAATAAAATAGATCGGTCTTAGTCCTATATTAGAGCGTATCCAAATATGATGTTTGTTAAGGACGTAGAACTCCGAATATGAGAGTTTATAAGTTCGTAAAAAAAAAAAATTAAAAAACAATTAAAAAAATTAATAAAATTAAAAAAAAATAAAAAAAAATTAAAAAAAATAAAAAAATTAACAAAATTAAAAGAAAAAAAATTAATTTTTTTTTATTCTTTTTAAGTATAACTTAAAAAAAATACGTTTTTATATAAATCAAAACCAGCCCCCAGAGCTTCTCTCCCCACGACCTCCCCACCTCCACAGGCATTACTGATAATGAATTAGTATGCTAACGGTAACAAAGTTTTACATTCGGTGGTCAATAACATGGCTTAACATCATAATGCAGAACGTAAGAGTATAATGTTACAATCGACAGAACCTAACACACCCTACTCACACTTTTACTTAACATACCAGTAATATTTTTACGATTACACATAGTAATAATTAATATGAACTCAAAATTTATCATTAACCTTGTGTCAATTGTCATAATTGCATCCAATTTGAAATTCATACTAATGTAACAAAGTTCAAATCAATAAAGCAAAACAATAGCACTGCAAACTGATCTTAATTAAAGATACGTAAAACTAATATAATTGTACAATGTACAAAACTCTAAGAACATCCCTACGCTCGTATAAACTGCTTAACAATTAACCAAAGAGTTCCAATAAACTATACACACACAGCTAAAAGTTAACTAACAATGCATACAAAGACAACGAAAATCAAGCGGGCGTCAGAAACCTGGACATTGTTGTAGGTAGAAACACCTACCTTTCATGTTATAAAATAAATCAGGATAACTGCATCTGTATTCGTTTTTGACTCCCACATCCTAAAAATTTTGTCACATTTTTTTCCACATTCGATCTATCTTTATCAATCTCTCTATTTTTTGAAGTTAAACAAAATGATTTAATTACTTGAAAACATCCATTAAAAACTTTTTTATTCTAGAAATCATTAGAATTATTATTATATGTTTATATTAAAATAAATCTCCTATTATGAGAATATTTCATTTTACTTAAAGAAAAAACTATTTATATTAAACATAAAACGCAATACTTTTCTAATCTATCCATTTTAGATGTTATTTTCCCTTTAAAATACTTTTGTCACGTCACACCGTATTGTTTTTGAACACCGTATTTATTTCTCTTTTCTTTTTTTTTATTAATTTTTCTTATTTATCTTTCCACCAAAATATATATAAAAATATCCAAATATGTGTGAATAGAAATTCTTTGAACTACCTATCGAGGGCGGAAATAAAAACTACGGAGGTAGAGATCTGAGAGACCCGTAGTTTCTTAAAGGAAATATATCAAACCACAAACCGGCCCAATCCCCCCTACTTCGGATCGCCCAAGCCCATGCCAATGAAAATTATTCTTATGATACATTATAAAGGAATAGTGAGACTTATATGATCCAGGTTAATGATCATGATTAAACCAGATAAGTCTCGACTGAGCAGGAGTGTGTAAAGTTAGTGGCCCCCATTATACCATCTATATAGTATTAAAAAATATTATATAATAACTACATAAAGCCTGTTGCTTTAAATCTTTTAGTTCTAAAGAGATTTGTGGGAATAAACTTAATTAAACTATATCACATTATCTAATTGATTAGAAAAACTTGAAGATTTTCTTAATATTTTTAAAAATATTTTTTCGTGTATTTCAGTTTAATATGATCAATACTTTATTTAGGCTTTGAATTCATGGAACTTTATCCTAGTTGTAAAATATATAAATAAATTTTGCAATAACGAAGTTGTAAATAGAAATTAAGATCATTTACGTGAATAGCTGCAATAGATTGACCAGAATTGGCATCAAATATGTCTAAGTTTTTTTGCTTCTCCCTTAAACTTTTTTTACGATTGAAGTATAAAAAAACAGCAACGCTTAAAAGGACAAATACCGCAAAGGAGATCAAGATGACGAAAATTCCTTCTGTACTGCTCTTTTGGTCATAACTTCCAGACATTAGGTTACAATAAGAAAAAATTCTTAAAGGAAAATTCTAAAATCAAATTTTTTTGTCAAATTATATCAAAAGTTTTCGAGATGTCACAACAAAAAGTATTAAAATTCAAGGACGGCTGCGGTGACGGTTAATTTCTTTACCGCCTCTGACTACATCATTATATGATCCCCGGCTCTGGCTCAGAGCCCCTTTATTTTATAGTAAAATAAAAAATGGATTCTGCTTAGTCTCCACCTAATTTCTTTTATCCAGCTCCGCCGATAGAAGGAAAGGTCACAGATTTAACAAATTTTTACGAAGGTCATATTGACGATAAGATTAGAAGAATTCGATGTTTCCAATATTTTGGTTATAAAAATAGAATAGAACAAATTATCAAACCGCTAAGTATGCTGTTACCAGTGTTAATGTATAGTAGTGAGACTTTGGTCTGGAATAAGAGATATAGATCTAAATTTCAATGTCTTCAGATGGACAATCTTATGGGCGTGTTAGGTGTGAGAAGAAATGATAAAATGAGGAATGAACGTATTAGAGAGTTGTGCGGTGTGAAGAAAGAGGTAAATGAGAAAATAAATAAAAGTACGTTGAAATGGCTTGGTCATGTAGAAAGGTTTGATGATAGTCAGTTGGTTAAGCGAATGTATAGTGGTGAGTGCGTTGGGAATCGACCGGCTGGGAGACCGAAGAAAAAGTGGATTGAGTCAGTAAAGGAATGCCTGGAAGAGAGAAATGTGAGTTTGGCAGAGGCGAGAAAAAAGGTGCATAGGCTAAGAGAGGTTCTGTGTTTTTATTTTCGGCAACGGCCGAATGAGTTCATTTCCAGTAGGACGGAAACTGTATAAGTTGAAAGCTGAAGTTAGGCGAAAAAGTTTACCAAGATTGAGTTTTAAAAACTACTGAAGGAATACCAATGTAGGAGAAATGGTAGTAGTAAGTACAGAGAGAGAAAGAAAAAATTATTTTACGAATAAAAAATTGCTGAATGAAGGAGGAAGGTTAGCAATAGAATCGCCTAAAGTGTACGTGGGAGTCAGAGATAAAGGTTTGAGAAAAAGGGTAAGCTTTTGCGGTAAGTAATGTAACTGTAGAACCATCAGTCCATCACAGAAAAAAAGTGGTAAAGAGAATTAAAGAGCAAAATTGTGGGAAATTTTTTGTTAACAAAGCAATAGAAAGATCTTCGAAAGTAATTGGCACAAAAACCTATTTTCAAGTGACAAAGTTTTGAGAGTTTGAAAACATTGAAATATTAATATCCTGAAGGTAGCATACTTATGACAAGTAGCACGTGATCAGCCGAAGCTGAACAGTGATTTACAAGTTTTAGCCGAAGGGAAAGAAAAATTGATTGTACGTTTCTAGATAATTACATCGGTAATTAAACGCTATGCTCAATGAATTGGGTGTAAGCATCATTCGATGAAATAAGCATTCCAAAAAATAAAATCAAAAAAATACTATCACAGATACACTCGCGAGCAAACAAATATACCCATCGCACGCATTTCCCTTTCAATAATTAACTATTTTATGATGCACTATAATGCATAAAAAAAAAAAAAAAATTATGCTTTAAAAGGCAAATTCATCACCTCTAAAATGAGGCCATCTTAATTGTATTACAGTTACTTTTCCAACCGTTTGCAAGGGTAGGAATGGAAAGCGAGGAGATAAAAGGAATCTGAATTTCAAAGTACAAAGAAAATAAGGTGATAATGAAAGTAAATTCATTCTTAATTGTGTTACCCCAGTGTGCCCTGTTGACTGCTTCCACCCGGTTATCATCGTGGCAATAAAATCTAGCAAAATTAATGTCCCATAGTGACACAGTTCTAAACGGAAATTCAAGCTTTAGTTTCCTCATTTTTCATCCCTATGACTGAAAACGGTTAGAAAGGTAGCTAGCTTTTAAACCCTTAAATTGTCCTCGTTTTAATAACAATGAAGTGACCTTCCAAATCATATATTTTTTATCTTATATAGGACACTTAAAGTAAATATCGTTATTCAAAGTGAAATATACGGGTGGGAATATCTTCTGCTTACGAATATATATATATATATATATATATACTATATATAATATATGATATAATATATTTATATATATATATATATATATATATATAGTATATATATTTATATATCATATATATATAAACTCATATATATTACTATATGTATATATATATTAATACATAAATAAATACATATATATAATAACTCATATATATACGTTACTATATATAGTATATTGTGATCGAAGCCGTGGTTGGTCCTGGTACACTGACTCATAAATATAATATATATACAATATATATATACCTAATTAATATATATAGTATATATCATATAAGTATATACTATAATATATATATATACCTATATAGACATATATATATATAGTATATATATATATATATATGATATTATATAATTAGCGTAATCATAGTTCTCTTCCATACCTTGTGAGGAAATAATTTCAGAAGCCCCTTCCAAACCTCGAACACATATAGCTGGTAGTGTCAGCTTCTCGGAACTGTGGATTCATGCTGCTACGCCCAGCAAAAAAGGGAGCTGAGTACTTTAACCTGAATATGACCTCAGCTAAGGGGAAAATAAACTCCGACATGTTTCAGAGATGGAATTAGAGTCTGAAATGACTCATACTGCGGATCACGGTGCAGCTCTGGCACCGGTGTTGGAGATGCATCTTGAAATATGTATGCAAACGTATAGTAGTCCGAGTAAGATGTCTTTCCCTAGGTTAACGAACCCGTAGAACCTGATTCTGGGGTTTCAGCATCCTCAAGGATATCTGAGAACCCCACAAAAGGGGGATCCCTGATGAAAAAAGAAGAAATAAAGTACAGAGTGCATATAGCTAAGGAAGGAGTCAGAGTCCGAGAAGGATGCGGACCTACTTTTGATTGGAGGCAGAATGAAGCTAGAGAGGGAGGTGATCAGGAGTTAGTGCTGGTGCTTGAAATCAAAAACTTGCTTAGACTTGCCTATGTATGTCACATCAAACATTATGCAAGGATGGGTGCTGAGATCGAATACCTTGTTCTTATTCGTCTAGAGGCAGTAGAAGTGTTTGTGGTTTTTGTAGTAGTCACCATAGTCAATCCTATTTTGTTTAACGGGTTGCGTGAGGGGTCAACGCGTGCGCGTGCTCTCGCAGACGCTGGGGTGCCTCCTGTCGACGGTTACAGGAACAAGCAACCAACCCAAAAAGTTAAGCAAGTCGCTCAACTATGACACAACATACAGGTTTGTGTACAAATTTAGCAAATAATAAGACGAAGAAAAAAATATTCACTATACAGCGACAGACTCGGTCGTATATTTATGCCAATCCGCCATTCAGCAATACACAGCTCCCCAGACTCAATGTTACAGGAGGCACAATCCTACTATTAGACCGATCCGCCTCCTCCGACACAACAAAGACAAGCATCTTAATGAGATCAGTTTTCAAGTCTCCTGCTTCGCATATGCCACTGCTTTGAAACTGCGGAAAAGCTTAGTAAAATCCATAGAAGGGTGCGCTTGGAACCCGGGCCCTTGTACTGGCGTAGCCACAATTTGGCATAGTATATACAGATATATTAATAAGGAAAAAGTAAAGAATCAAATATATATCTTTATCTAAATAACAATCCGCTTACATTTAATTATGACCCATCAGATAATGCCATGTGAATTTATCCAATCAAATATAGCTCGTCTATATGTATTAAAACTATTTAATACTAATTAATTAATAAAATTATTAGTAATATATGGTAGAGTTTCGAAATTAATTCAATAATTCACGTAAAAGACATTACCAAACTTATTAAATTATTCGAGATATGTCTGCAATCACAACATCCAATGTTTTAGAATATTTAAATTTCGGAAAATTGAATAAAGGAACAATACTATGTATACTATATTATAATAATATATAGATAGATATTAATTATAATTAAAATATTATATCTAATAATAAAGTGAATAAATATATAATATATAATTAATATTAATTAATTAGATTCAATTTAATAATAGATGAGATAATGCAATAGTAGTTCAGTTATAATAATAATATCTTGTCATTTTATGGTTGTTTGTAGAGTTTGGTTAATTATTTTATTGCTTCATAATTAATCCAAGTAGGCTTTTCTCTACATTGTTTTTTCTCCTGTTGTAATCACAATTTTTTATTTGTATAATATTATAATAGAAAACAATAATGAGAGCTTTATTTTTAAGTTAAATAAAATATTAAGAAAAAGGTTTTGTATTCATATGTAATAAAATATAATTCGTACCTAACGTCATTAATTTAAATCGTAGTACTCTATATTGTTCGTAAGGCTAAGCTAGTATAGTCCTTAGAACTTATAATTTAACCACGGCACAAACAACACAGGTTCTATTTCGTATATCTCGTGTCTTTGACACCCTACCAACACACACACACACAATAATATTATATATATAATGCTTAAAAGTTATTTTTTTTATATTTTTATTATAAATAAATTTTAAAACAAAGAAGTATTGAATTTATTTACATTTAATATATTCCTAGCTTTTTTAATATTATATATTTTGTATATTATTTAGTTTTTTTATCTATCGTGAGGAAATTTTATTTGTTATTTTGAGTTTCACTATATATATATATGTTTGATTGATTATAATATAGTACATTGTGCGTAAATAGACCGCCCCTTGTCGATATCCTCTTCGGCTGGTGTCGGTTGTGGGTGTCGCTCATAGATGTCCAGAGTAGCTCATTGGTTTCTGAGCTAGCGTTTATCAGTGCGTTTATAGTTATGGTTTTTATCTATATGACACTCTTTACTCGATGTGATATAAGATTAACAGTGTCCTAATATTAATATTGTGAATAGGCTTTCTTCTGCTATTCTCTCTCTTTCTCGTCTTCTCTCTATCTCTCTCTCTCTCTCTTCTCCTCTCTCCTCTGGCTATCTATTGCACTCATTTTCTTAATAGACTTCACTCACTCACTCACTGCAGCTACTGCATCCTCTATCTCTTCTTCTTCGTCTCTCTCTCTCTCTCTATATATATGTTTAATATTGGTTATTTAATTTATATTTGAGTTATTTATTATATTTTAGTGTGGTTTATATTATATTTTATTTTAGTATTATTTTATAAATTAATGTATTAGATGATTTTTATAATTAATTATTGTATTTATAGGTTATATTATATATTAGCTAGTATTTATTAGTATATAGGTGATAGGCTATTATTATTTATGTATATATATTACTATTTAGAACCCGGAGCAGTAATGATAGTAGAAGTTCTTGGCGAGATACTTATTTCTCGATATTATTGATGTTGTTATAGGATGACCCGTTTCTTTATAAAGTCACCTGTGAGTATATTGATAAGCAGAACCAGGAATATGAGTGCTCCTAATTTCGGAAGAACTCCTGTAGTTTGGCTTCACTAAATGTGCTCCGTGTCTATAATATGTGTAACTCAAGATGCCGCTCTTTTTCTCTCTATATATACTATCATATATTTCTAATATAAGCTGATATACTTTGGCACTACAGTTAGTAAGTAAGATAATGTCTGCATCAATGTATGATGTGAAAATAAGCTTCATAATAATGAGTCATGTCTGTTGTGTTTATGCCTCGCATAACATAGATCATATAAGCTCGAAGGTTTAAAATTGATAGTGTGTGTTTATGCGTAAGTTTTTGTGAATAGCTAAATATTTGCAATAAAGTGCAGTATGAGGCAGGGCTTATGATGTGTACTGTTAGAGTGGAGATGAGTATCTATTGGACTGTTCAGACTAATATAGTCTATATTTCGGTAGATATTTCTGAGATCAATTATGTGCTGTAGTGTTTATTATGTCTAATTGTCGAAATCACAATTCCTTTAACTTATTCTATGTGGAGATAATTGCATGTTTAATAGAGTGTGAGCATTATAGATGAATGTGTGTTTTGAGTGAATGTGGGTGATATTAATGATGCATTTGATTCATGGAGCTGGTTATATATTGCCACGATTGTTCTTAGGGAGTCTTTACCCTATTTGATTGTATGGCTCAATCATTATTATGATAAGATGTAATATGTTCTTCAGAAAACCTGTATTATGAGTGCAAGAATCAATATGTAATGTGTTTTAGATAATTTATCACTTTGCTGTGTCACTCATAAAATAGTTTTTAGTATGTCGCTTGCTGTATGTTCGATTTCCTTGTGTAGCTGTAAATATGTTATATTCATTTTTATGGTTTGAATTTTATTTATATCTTTATCTATCTATCATTATCTATATATCTACATGATCTGTAAAGTATTTAATTATGGCACGACTCATCTAAGAAAGAGCAACACTGATTTCTACTTTGGTCTAGCTTCATGTTTATATCATGGATTTTCAAGCTTAAAATTTGATTAAGATAACTACATCTTCTCAAAATTTACACTCCAAATTATGTATCAGAATATTTCGCTTTTATGAAGTCTTCTACTTTATGAATGGGTGTGTCACCTATAAATCTATATTATTCAGCTTTTGCGGGTGCTATGAGTAGCTATTACTGAGGCATTTAGTGAGCATTCACCAAATTCGACTCTCACGAGAGATGTCTCAATAAGCTGATACAAAGATGTTGACACTTACTATGTAGATCTATATCTAAACTGCCTCACGAATATAATAAAGTGCCATACTCTAAGTGACAAAGCTTCTTGATGAATTGAGCTTTCAGATATAGTTTTGCTACTGCGTGAGTATTTTAGATTATTGTGTAATCAGATTCAGGTTTGTGAGAGGGTATTTAATCACTAGAAATCATTGATCTTTTTGTTTTGATGTTTTTACTTTCTTATTTTGCTTTATATATCTGATATTAGGATCAAGCTCTTCTTGTGTGAGTGTTTTTTTTTTTTTGGTATCTAGACTTATTGGTAGAAGTGTGAATTATCTCAGAGCATGTTTTGGGCTTTGAGCTCCCTGAGCAGCCTCTACAGACAAAAAGGAATGTTAGTCTCTTAGTGGAGTTTGTGTGCCAAGTTTATCTCAAAAATATGGAGCCGGACGTGACTATCAAGCGGTAATTACGAAATTGCTTGAACTATAAAGGCCATGGCGGAGTGTGGAAAAATATTTAATAAAGCAAAAGACAAAAACGACTAAATTAATATATACTATGTAGTGGTTCCTTAATTATCTTTGTATGAATTGATAAATATATTTTAGTCTTTGGGAGGTTATCCTAGAGAGGTTGTGATACATTTTTTAATAATATTGATTTCTGACGTACTGCTCATGGCATAGAATGTCTATCACGTGTTTTAATGATATTCCAGAGTGGAAGAATGCCTAATGATGAGTATTTCGGATGAAAGAAGTACCTGACATGTACTCGAAGGGTGTAAGTGAATGTGCGCGGCGTATGCTTTAGTGCAGTAGTGATGTGTAGTGATGTACTCTGTGGCCGAATCTTGGAGCAAAATTAGTCGCGAACATTTCTGATGCAAAGAGTACGAGGGGATATAATTTATGATTCATTTAGAAAGACTATTAATTTCAAAGATAAAATAATCTAAACACACAAATGTTTTTATTTGTTGTATTAGAGAAGTTTCTCACTTATTACCTTTACTGGAATAAACCAGTACATGTACAAAGTGTGTCTCTGTTACAAAATGCACATCTCTATCTATTTAACTTTATACTTACTCATAATTATAATATATATACATATATTTTATATATATATATATACGTATATATATATATTAATATTCTTATTCATTATAATAATTAATTATTATGTAGGATGAGGATATAGAGAAGTAGGTTTGAATGTCTCCGAAGAATGAACTCAATATACTATATTTATAATTTAAATAAACTAATTTAATATATAACTATAAAAAATCTCATGTAACAAAATATCATATATATATATACTATATATATATATATATTATACATATTATTATAGTAACTAATAATATATTATTAGATATAATTATTTCTTTATATAACTTTATATATTATATAAACCTTTTTTCATCGTAATACACTCTAGTTCTTTTGTAATGCTAATGTGATTTTTCTTTGATTGAACAAGAAACTTTTTTTAAGTCATTCAAGTTCAAAAGCATTATCCACCCCGTCCGCAACTAAAGAGGGCGCATAAAATATGTCGTGGGGGGGGCGCAAGCCGCGCAACTGACCTTAGTTACGCCCACTGATATAATTATATTTATATATATACATACTATAATATATATATACTCATAATATTAAATATACTATATATATATATTTAATATTACAGTAGTAATATAATATATATTATATACTATTTTATTATATATAATATATATATATTATATATAAAAATATATATAGACATTATATCATAATTTTATTGTTTACTATTTTTATATTTATAGTATATAAATTATTAGTGTATGGACATGACATCCGCATTTGCGGAACATCCGCACCTAATATTACATTCGCTATCGCTTATTCCTCTACTTTATCGTCACATCCTTGTTCTACTCGCATCTCTCTTTGGTAATAATATGATTGGGTGTTTCTACATTTGATTATTGGATTACAATGATATAAATAAATATTATTATGTAAATCTTATCATGGGGGTTTATGGGAATAATTGTAATTTTGAATTCGATTTCTGAATTTAAATGATTGAAATGAATTTTAAATTTACATAATTTGGTATAAATATATAAGGAATACACTATATAATATATATACTACTATAGTTATTATATATATTATAATATATATATAGCTAATATAATTCTAGCTATATATATATATATATTATATAATATATATATTATAATATATATATATATATATAATATAATATTATATATATATATATAAGTTATATATATACTATATATATATCATCATATGGGTCAGAAAGACATCATTAACAGCAAAATTCTTATAAATCCTATTATCCATATATACTCGTGGGTCACTCACGCTACAGGAAAAAAGGAACTACATTGCTGGAATGCTGGTCCAATTTTAGTTGCAGAAAATTGCTTAAAAAAAAAAAAAAAAAAAAAAAAAAAAAAAAAAGAAAAAAAAAAAACCCTCAAAAACTACATTTCTAAATTTGCTTTTTTTTTTTTTACTAAAGAATAACCCCAAGAGGTATACCGCGCACGATGCAGGAGCGGGGTCTCTCAGGCCTTCCGGGAACTAGGGTAGACTAAATTCCCCCCCTCCGGGGAGGGGTCTCGGAACCCCCGCTCTTTGGTATTTTGGGTGTCGCGGGGATTCCTCGGCCCCTCCCCTACGGGTATGGAATAACGTCCCTCCCTCCTGTGTTTCCCCGTCGGCTCGAGCCCCCTACATTGCCGTTAAATACCTTTAAAACTGAGTTTACAAATAAACTTAGTTAATATATAAATAATATATACATATATGACTATATCATACAGTTTCATATATCAATCTTCATTGTAATATAAATGTATAGTTATTGTGATACTTTAATATACTCGGTTAAATATCAACTAGTCTAATATCTATATACTTCATAGGTATATCATATCATTTAACCTACTGAACCTCAGCGTACGATAATCTCATTGTCAGTTACGGCAGGATTCACCTATATAGTATTTATATATATATAATATATACTATAGCTATTAATTATATAATAACATACATATATACATATATATAAGTTATATTATAGTCCTATTACTTACACTATATATATATATTCACATGTAATTATATAAGTATATATTAATAGTACTATCCCTATGGTAATTAGATATAAAATAGTATTATATTATAAAGTCTTAGTTATACTTGAATATATATATGCTGTTATTAATATTATAGATATATAGATATGTTAAATATTATATATATATTTACGTAATAGTATTATATATTAATAATCATATCTCGTATTCTTCGATATAACTAATAGTTACTACTTTATAATATTATCGTATATGTATGTATATTATTGTTATTTAATTATATTATTATAATATTTTAGGTTCCTGATTTACTATATAACTATACAGTATTATAATAATATATATATTTATATATATATTATATATTACTATTAATAATATATAATATATAAATATATTAATAACATATATATAATAACTTATATATATATATATATAATATAATATTAGTATAATATATATAAGTATTATAACTGTATTAATATAATATAAGTAATATATTATATATTACTTTTAAGGTGAAACTGCATAATTATACTTTATCAAGCACCTCACGGTGACTTTATATAATATTATTTTAAAACCCTATTAGTTAAATAAATTAGTATATATAT
>JABUQX010116047.1:22500-24488 GCA_015478945.1 Trachelipus rathkii | reverse complement strand
TATTTTTAATTTTTATTACTAATTACTAATTTTAATATGATAAACAATTATTTATATTAAGTCAAAATTAAAACAAAAATTGAATTTATATGCAAAAGAAGGAATTTAAACAAGAATGGTCGATTCACCCCTCCAAGTCAGGCTTGAATGAGCTTTATTAAAACTTTAATAAAACTTTTATTATTAGAATTACATTATTATTTTTTTGTGTGCTTATTACCTACTATATGGCCTTGAATTTCAGGAAAAAAAAATTCCAAAAAGTTGCCTATTAGGGAAAATGGAGACGAAGTTATAACTAAAGTGGTCCAAGTCACCCAGCGACGCTATATATATATATATATATAATATTATATATATATATATATATTATATATAATAGATAATTATATATATATATATATATATATACATATATATATATATATATTATATATATATAATATTATATATATAATATATATATATATATATATATTACCTATACTATTCCTTGAAATGACTAGCATATTATTTTCTCTATTATTGACTACTTTGATTATGAATGATTTTGGGATGTCATCATCTGGAATTTCTGCAATTCATTCAATTGTTGGATTGATACCTTTTTTTTTTTTTTTTTTTTTAACAATATAATTTTAAGAGCCTGACAAACAATTTCTTTCAATAGTATGTAGGCAATACATTCTACCCATCCTAAATTTCACTGCACTAAAACTATCAGACCTCTGGTCATGGAAATCTCCAATCCACTGGTACCAAAGTACCTCCAGGTCCCCTGTTTCTGATAGGAGGGGAATGTGCGTGACAAAGTAAAGCATACTGTATATTTAAAATTTATATTTATAATATTTATATATATCAATAGAACCAATATCAATATCATAAATATCAATGTAAGACCAAATTTCCTATTACTTTTAATTATAAAATTTCCAATTATTCTATTGCATAAAACTGGTCTTCCAAAGTTTATTAAGGTGTTTTTATTGCAATTCAGTTTATTTTGTAGTTATGGTTTTAATAGAGCAGAAATATGTATTCCAGAAGGGCTAAGGAATCACCATTATTATTATTAGTAAAATTTGCTGGTATTTTGTATTTTTATTATAAAAAATTGGTTTTCCACAACTTTAGTACTTTATTAGGCTGTATTTAATTTATTTTATCTTTATGGTTTCAATAGAGTTGGAATAATACTGTAGTGAATCACGATTCTATAAAAACTAACTATTAATATCAGTAATACATCCTGAAGTAAAATAATTTAGTGTAGTTTTCAATTACTGAAAACTGGCATTTAAATGTTTTATTGTGGACATTGGTAATATTTTAGTTCCATCCAGTCACTCATTATTTCTACTATATTGAACACTAGGGAACAATAAAATTTAACAAAATGGAATAAAAAAAAAAAAAGTCTGGACGCAAAAAGTATACGAATATTAAGTTAAAAAATTAAAAAAATTATTTAGTAATATATATATGATATATATTATATATATATAATATAATATATATATATATATATAAAATATTATATATATATATATATATATATATATATATACTATATTATATATATATAATATAATATATATATATATATATATATATATAATAGATATATATGCAAAAGACAGTTTTGTTCTTACATAAAAAAAAAGGAGTACAGTAAAATGATTCCCAATTTCCTGCAAATCAGAATATATATAATATATATATATATATATATATATATATAATAATATATATAATATATATATATACATACTCTGCATTATAATATTTTTTTTTTTTAAAGATAATTTTAGAGTTCCAGAGCTCTAATTAATATAAATACTGGGTAATTGTTGAGATTAATATTACAATGTGATGTAATAATTTTTTTGTCTGATAATCTTTTTTTTTTTCTTTTAATTTTATCTACCAATGTTTGATGCCGTAAACATCATTGCCATATGTATTGCTTTTGGTTTTAGGTCATA
>JABUQX010116047.1:0-2500 GCA_015478945.1 Trachelipus rathkii | reverse complement strand
ATATATTTTTTTTATTTTTTTTATTATATATATATATATATATATATATATATATATATATATATATATATATATATATATATATATATATATATATATATATATATATATATATATATATATATATATATATATATATATATTAATATTCATATTTATATATAAATCTAAGAGCCCATTATTTACATTAATGTGTGGGTACAAGAACCGACCGGGGCCCCGGCCAAAAATCAGGCAAAACCGGGGTTTTCTACCGGGGTAACTGTAAATTTACACTAAATAATAGAGGGTTAAATCAAACAAAATAAAAAAATATATATTTTAATTCCATTACTCCTTTGTTATAAATTGATGCAAAATATAAACATACCTAAATATAATCAAATTTTTTTTGGTATTTAGGATAATCTATAACAACTCCCAGGAAGAGCTTTCGCCCTGTCAGTTGGTCCAGCTTCTTCTCCTTCTGGCCCGAAACTCACAACCCTAGAACACTCCAGAAAGCCATTTCTCGGCGCAACGGCTTGATGGTGTCCGAGTTAAACACTCTCAGGTAGGGTTTTCGTCCTTTCAGTAGAACTAGCATCTTCTCCCATTAGGCCTCAAAACTCGCTCTTCAGAGGAGCTTGCTTCTAGGCGCATAAGATACCAACGCTGGTCCAAGAGTAATGCAAGCAGAAGGAAAGGACCGGGTTGCTAGCCCTGTCGCGCTATAACCATGCGAAAAGATCTCTATATGTTCTGACCGCAACGAAATATCCAATCATCAATCTTCATCGTTATCATTATTTACTATGATTTCAAATTAAAATTGAGGCCAAATTATAATTTTTCCGAGTTTTTAACATAAAAATATTCGAAATTTGATATATCAAACGAATTCGGAAAAGGAAATAAATATAATTGTTAAAATATTAATGTGTTTATTTATTTAAAGTAAATATCTTCAAGAAAATCAAATATTTTCCGAAATCTCTTTTCAAAATTATTTATTTAATTGAATTAATATATATATATATATATATATATATATATATATATATATATATATATATATATATATATTTATATATATATATATATATATATATATATATATATATATATATAAATATATCTATTAAAATTTATATATATATATATATATATATATATATATATATATATATATATATATATATATATATATATATATATATATATATATATATATATATATATATATATTTAATATTCAACTTATTCTTCCAGAAAATCAATTATTTTCTAAAAATTTCTTTCGAAAATATTTATTTAATTGAATTAATTAAATGTATTCCTTTTTTATAATTAAAATTATTAATTAATTGAAATTACATTTAATTTCCATCCTAAGTTTTAAGACTTTCAGTGTTTTTGACTTACATTTCAAATTTTAGCTAACCCCGTCCCCGGCCCCGGCTAAATTAGAGCAGCCCCGGCCTCGGCAAAATTCCCGCCCCGGTCGGTCCCTAGTTGTATCCTTTAATATTTGAAAAGGGTGTTTCGGTATATAAGATTTATAATTATTTAATCTTCCTTTTCAGAAATTTAGAAAGAGAAAAGATATTTTACCTGTAAATCTGCAATATTTGTTACGTCAGGATGAAGATTCAATGATTTCCAGAAATTTTGAATAATCATCCAGCTCCACTATCTGTAAAGGAGGTAAATAGGTTAAACTTCCTTCTCACTCCATAGAAAGAAACAAGGTACTAATCCCATCATCTACGAAATTAGAAAAAAGGCTAGTGGTCTTTCTTCCTGCTTTTATATTGTCGTGTGATTTTATGTTCAATTAATCATTTAAACTTATTAAATTTATTAAATTCGAAATTTACAAAAATTGCATTTAATTAATTGATGAAAATGCTTTAAAAAGTCTCGTGATTATAGTTTATAATATAGAATATAGAATATAAATTTTTTTTTGGCATTCTATTCATATTCAACCAAAGCATCGTCCTACATCTAGAAAAGCTACAATAGAATGTGCAATTTATGGAACAAAGATTCTTTCTATCAATTTGAGGATATCTATAATTCTAATTCTGAAATTATTCTTAAACTATACTAAAGCTGTAAATAAAATCTATATTCCTTTAGGATGATCTCTTCTTTATATATTCTTGTTAAAGTTATATATCAATTTAAGAGTGCTAACTTAAAAATTTGGAAAATCATACTAAGTAGTGTCGAACAGATAATATATATATATATATATATATATATATATATATATATATATATATATATATATATATATATAGCAGTTATATATATATATATATATATATATATATATATATATATATATATATATATATATATATATATATGTATATATATATATATATATATATAAGAAAGATATATATATATATATATATATATATATATATATGAAAGTATGCACGAAAAACGCGAAAGCGTTTACGATAAATATGAAACGGTTCACTTCCAACCGGAACGAAGTACAACA
>JABUQX010116046.1:17500-20000 GCA_015478945.1 Trachelipus rathkii | reverse complement strand
TTATGACGTAGTTCCAATGTTGAGTATCTATTGTAGGTTTTCCTCCCTTGTAAGTGTTAGATATGTTGCTATGTTTAATTTCTGTTACGTTTTTTTAAATATTACTATGACAATGTGAAATTGACACTGACTTTGTTTTAGAAAAATTCATAAGTTCGTAGATAATCTTACTATGTTAACTGTTGAATGTTGATGTTAGAAACGTGGCTATAGGTTTAAGCTTGCTGAATAATGTTAGGTTCACCGAGAATTTGCTAATGGTATCGTCTTATTCATAGTTCAAAATGATGTTTTATTTGATATGAGTGACACTTTGATGAAGGTTAGTATCCAAATCACAGTCAGGATTGGGGTATCTTTGATAGATTGTTCACTTTGTTAAGGGATTTTGTTAAGATAATACTGCTTTAACTGTTGCTGATATGTTGGAAAAAGTGGGGATACAATGAGTTTTGTATGTCCTGTTAGCTACTTTACCTTTGATAAGTAGGGAACTTTGGGAATGTTAGCAGGTTATTCATACGTGAGGTATGTTAGGTTTTTCGTTCGTATATTATATTCTTAGTTCAGGTTATGATATGTATTTTATTGATGTGAAAAACTTTGTTACCTTTAGCATATATTCCTGGTGTGTTATGTAATTAGGTAAGGTTATTGATATTTTTTTTTAAATAGTTTCTATGTTAAGGTAAAAATAACAATTGAAAATACAGCTATGATTTGAAAAAGTATGAATAGAGATACGTTTCTGTATGTAATGTTAGTTACTTTACTGTTGTTAAGATATAAACTTTGTTAATGTCTGATTTTGTTTATTTCGTGAGAAAGGCATGTTAGGTTTGTCGTTGTACATATATTCTTAGTTCCAGTCTATGATATGTTAGCTTTAATGATGTGAAATCTTTGCGTTAGCATATATTCGTTAGTCAGTATATAAAGAACTTGCTTTTATGTTATGTTAATCCAAAATGATACTCGAAAATATGACGAATCAATAGATCATGGAAGGGGTAGGATGGGGAGGGGAGTGGAGGGGCTGGTGATTTGATTACTGATTTATGATTTGCTGCTTTTAAAATCAGTAACTTTACTATGATATTTATTCAACGAGCTTATTTTTTTTTAATTATGTTTGGATAAAAACTTTGTTATTTTTATGTAATGTTTGGATAAAAACTTTGTTAAGTTTGCAGTTATTCGTTAGGTATTTTGATAGTTAGGTAAGGTTATGGATGAATTTTTGTTAAATATAACTATATTGATGTAAAAAAATTTACGATAGCATACATTCGCGTCAGTATGATAATTAAACCAGGGTTATTGATGGAATTTTTCATGAATATTAATAATTATTATTTTAAAAAATAAATGTGGATATGGTCAGAGATATACTTGAAACGTGTGAATAGGTTTACGTTTTGTACGCCATGTTAGTTAATTTACTGTTGTTAGTACCGGACTTTGGTAATGTAGTTGGGCTTCGTTTTGGTCGTGCTAGGTTTTGTCGTTGTATATTATATTTTTAGTTCAGGTTATGCTATGTTAGCTTTTGAATAATTTGAAACTTTGTTACGCTAGCATTATATTCGCTGTTTAGTATATAAAGAACTTATGTTTTATGCTATGTTTATCCGTAGGTTGAGAACTTATTCATAGCTCCAAGTGTTAATGTCTTATTCGTAGTTCCAAATGTTAGTTTCTATTGTAGGGTGTTTTCCTCCTATTGTAATTGTTAGATATGTAGATTCATGTTTTAATTTCTGCTACACGTTTTGCTAAATATTTACTACGACAATGTGAAATTAACACGATTTGTTAGAGGAATTATGAGTTTCGTAAATATTACTGAGTTAACTAGGTGATGTTGTGGTTAGAAGTGGGCTTAGGGTTAGTTTTTGCCGAGTAATGCTAGGTTCACCCGAGAAATTATGCTAATGTCTTCGTCTATTGTAGGTTTCAAAATGATCGTTATATTTTGAGTGAGTGGCGTTTTTGATGAAGATAGTTTCATTTCATAGTTCAAGATTGTGGGTATTCTTTGATAATTGCGTCACATGTTAAGGGATTTTGTTAGATAATACGCTTTAGCTATTGCTTGATTAATGTTGGAAAAGTAGAGATTACATTGAGTTTTGATGTCCTGTTAAGCTACTTTACCTTTGATAAGTAGGGAACTTTTTGAATGTTAGCAGATTATTCATACGTGAGGTATGTATAGGTTTGTTCGTTGTAATTATATTCTTGGTTCAGGTTATGATCATGTTAGCTTTATTGATGTGAAAACTTTTACCTTAGCATATGTTCGTTGGTCTAGTTAGGTAAGGTTATGGTAAACTTTTGTTAAATATTACGTGTTAATGTAAAAATAACATTGATATGTTAGAAGATTGCTTGACAAAGTCGGAATAGGTATGCTTTGTAGCTATGGTTATTACTTACTGTTGTTAGTATGTACTTTGTAAATGTTTGCTGTTTAATTTGTGCTTAAGATATGAATAGT
>JABUQX010116045.1:2500-10000 GCA_015478945.1 Trachelipus rathkii | reverse complement strand
GGTGCGAAACCTTTTGGTGCGATGTAATATGGTTACATGTAGTGTGGTGAGGTGCTGGGAAAACTCTAGGACTGACTATTATGCTCCTTAATGTATATACATTAAGGATACAACTGCTTTTCTATTAATCAATTCAGCTAGCAAATTTAAAGAATTAGTGTTTTTTGCAGCATTGTTTGCAGGGGGTTTGCTATCTGTTTTATCTACACATACATACATACATACATACATACATACATACATACATACATACATACATACATACATACATACATACATACATACATACATACATACATACATACATACATGCATACATAGCATACATACATACATACATACCATACATACATACCATTATATTATATATATATATTAATATATATATATTATATATAATATATATATATACTATAATATATATTATATATATATAAATATAATATATATATATAAAATATATATAATATATATATATATATATATATAATATAATATAATATATATATAAGATATAATATAAATATATATAAATATATATATATATATGATATATATATATATATAGTATATATATATATATAATATATATTTAAATATATAATAATATATATACTATATATATATATATATATATATATATATAATATAATATATATATATATATATATATATTTATATTTATATATATAACTATAAATAATATATATATTATATAATCATTATAATATATATATAATTATATATATATATTAATATATATATATATATATATATATAGTATATATATATTTATATGATATATAATATATATTATATATAAATATATATTATATATATATATATATATATAAATATATATTATATATATAATAATATATATATATATACTTATAAATTATGTATATACAGCGAACGGAACAATTTGCATTTCACCTTTTTAACTTTTAAAATACTTAATTATTTACAAAGCCTGATAAAGCAGTAGGCATTGTTATTCTTAATAAGACTGATTATGTTAACAAAGTTTTGGCAATTCTTTCAGACTCTTCAAAATTTAAAATCATAGAAGGTAGCTGTTATAAGAATATAATCTCAATTGAGGACAAACTTAATAGATTGTTGAGAAAATTAAAAAATAACAATATGATTAGTGATTCAACTTACAACTCTCTTTTTTCTTCAGGGGCCAAACCTGGTATATTATATGGTTTACCCAAAATACATAAACCAGATTGCCCTATCCGTCCAATTTTATCAGCTATAGGTACATTGAATTACAACTTATCAAAATATTTTATTCCTATTTTGGATAACTTAACAAAGAATATTTATTCGATTAAGGATACATTTTCTTTTGTTGATGAAATTGTTAATTTCCAGAATGCAAATAATTATGTCATGGCAAGTTTTGACATCACAAATCTTTTCACAAATGTACCTCTAGATGAAACTTTGAATATTATTACTAAAGAACTTTTTGATCACAACTCAACTGTTAACGGTTTGGATTTGAGAAGCTTTTATGAATTACTCTCCATGTCCACTAAAGATATTATATTTATGTTTAATAATAAATTCTACAAACAGATTGATGGAGTTGCGATGGGAAGCCCATTGGGCCCGACCCTTAGCAACATCTTCATGTGTAACTTTGAAAAATTATGGATTGCTAATTGCCCATCTAACTTTAAACCAAAATTTTATAAAAGATATGTAGATGATTCATTCCTTCTTTTCGAATCTTCTGAACATGTTAATATGTTTAAAGAATATCTTAATTCAAAGCATCCTAACATTAAGTTTACAGTTGAAACAGAAAAAGAAAACTCACTGGCATTCTTGGATGTTAAAATATATAGAGAGAATAATAAATTTCAAACTTCAGTATTTAGAAAACCTACGTATTCCGGATTAATAACAAAATTTAACTCATTTATCCCATTCATGTTTAAAGTAAATTTGATTAAAACGTTGTTTGATAGAGGATACAAAATTTCTTCATCATACTTAAATCTTAGCAATGAACTTGACTATTTAAGAAACTTATTTTTGAAAAATGATTTCCCAACTTTTTTAATTGACAAATTATTTAAAAAACTACTAACGATGAAAATTCAACCTTCTCCACCTATATATTCTGCTAATAAAAAGATTCTTTATATGAAATTACCGTTTTTAGGAAGAATTAGTTACGAAATTAATAGAAGAATAACTAATTTATTGAATACATCTTTCCCACAATTTAAGTTTAAATTAATTTTCATAAATGATAATAGGATTGGTAAATTCTTTAAAGTTAAAGAAAATCTGCCGTTATCTTTGTGTTCTTCAATTGTTTATTTATATAAATGTGATAGCTGTGATGCTTTCTACATAGGAAAGACCATTAGATGTCTCTCCACACGAATTGCTGAACACAAGGGTATCTCAAGTAGAACTTTAGAGGATCTCCATCATCCACCCTATTCGGCCATTAATAATCATTCTTCCAGGTTTAATCATCATATATCGGATCAAAATTTCAAAATTTTAGACCATGGAAATGCTGAAGATTTGGAAGTTTTGGAATCTTTATATATTTGGAACATGAAGCCCTCCCTAAATGAAAATCTACAATTTAATAACTTAAACATCCTTAAGTGAAGTTGAATTTCTATTTTTTGGTTGACTCTTCTAACTATTTAGTTAATTTTTTATTTTTTACCAAAAAGTGAAGCAGCACTTCTTTTATTATTTTATGATAATTTTAACTGTTTTATTTTGTTTATATCATTATGCATTCAGCCTTGAAAATGGGTGTTTTGTAATAACCCGAAACTAGTCGGTTTAAATAAATTTAAATGTTTAAAACTTTCTAATTATTTTAGCACTTATATATATATATATATATATATAATATATAAATATATTTAAATAAAATAATATTTAATATATATATATATACTATTTATATAATATATATATATTATAGTATATTATATATATATTTACTATATTATATATATATATATATAATTATTTAATATATATATATATATATATTATATATATATATATATATATATATATATATATATATAGGTGTGTGTGCATGTGTGTAGCAAACTAATTGCAAATTATACTGAATAGATTAAAAAATAGTTTGGATTCAAAGGTTACTTCAAACCGTCTCTATTTACTGTTTTATTACCTTCGATCTATAGTAAAAGGAAAGTCCATTGAAGCATTAAAATGTTTAAGTATTTTTCAATCGAGAAATGAGAACTTTCAAACATAACTTTGTTCTAATTATTCAAAGGCGATTGAATCTCTCTCTCTCTCTCTCTCTCTCTCTCTCTCTCTCTCCTCTCTCTCTCTCTCTCTCTCTCTCTCTCCTCTCTTTTTCTCTCTTCTCTCTCTCTCTCTCTCTCTCTCTCATTTGATTGTTTATTTGTTGTCTTCTTATTTCTTTTTTTTCTTTTCTTTTTACCTTTTTTCTTCTGTTTTCTTTCTTTTTTCTTCTTTTTTTTACTTATTTTACTTCACTCTTTTTCTTTTTTTCTCTTTACTTTTTTTTTCTTCTCTTCTTCTTTCTCTTTCTTCTTTTTCTCTTTCTCTTCTCTCTTTTTTCTCTCTTTGTCTCTTCTCCTCTCTCTCTCTTTTTTTCTGTAAATTCAATGTTTCTCCAAATTGATGGAATTGGCATCTAATAATATTTGATGATTTTGTCAAAGGCCTGTGACAAGGGGTCAAATTTGAAGGAAAGAAATAACGAAAAAAATTTTGATTAAAAGAAATTATTAATAAATCAAAATGAAATGTTTTTTTTTTTTTTTTGAATTAACATTCATGAACGCAAATGAATAAAAAATAAAGGTTAATTTATTATTAGTCATTCATTTACATAAATATTGAATTAATTTAAATCTAATTGAATGAATTCTTAATATTAATTATTCCGAGCGACCAACAAATCCCTGTTTACTGTTTCTTATATTTAAGAGATAAACTAAATTTAACGTCTACTTACATTTAAATTTAATCAAAGAAACGTGTAATTCTTTTAAATAATAATTAAAATTCAACATTATATAATTACATACAATTTAAACACGCGTTTATCACGTTCGACAATTTATATATATATATATATATATATATATAGTATATATATATAATATACATAATGTAGGTAATATATATATATTTATAATATATAATATATATATATTATATAGTATATATATATATTATATATATATATATATATTATAAATATAATATATATCAGGGGCGTCATACCCATAGGGTAGGCCTGTCGGTTAATTAGCTCTTACCAAATATTTTTGAGTCTTTTTAATAGAATAAATTTAAATGGTAAAGTTAACTAAATTATTAAAATTTTATATGAAAGTTGTAAAAAAGAAACTGATTTATAAAATAAATTAAAGAAAATAGTCTAATGATGAAATTAGCACGTTCTCCTAAGTGAAAGTTATTTGGAAAATTTTCCTTCCTACTCTGTTCTTAAGAGTAAAATTTTATATAAACAATATATAATAAGAGCTAAAATTTCAAATAATAAATATATTAGTAGCGAAAAGCCTGGCATTCATACTTGTTGTACGAGCGTAAGATACGAAATTGACGGTTACGAAAATTTTCGTTTACGTGAAACGTAAAGAAATTGAAAATGTGAAGAATTGTGAATATCTCTCTCTCTCTCTCGCTCTCTCTCTATATATATATATTATATATATATAATAATAATATATATATATATAGTTATTATATATTATTATATATATATATATATATATATTATATATATATATATATATATATATATATATATATATATAGTAATATTTAGCTTACGCATTAATCGTCATCGTCATCGTCATCGGCCAAATTTGCTCTAATCGTCATCATCGTCATCGTCATCTTTTCATCGGCAAATTTCGCCGATTATTTCGATTAATTGAACAAATTTTAAGAATTTTGAATAATATTTAAACTCAATTTAATAATAATAATAATAATAATAATAATAATAATAATAATAAATAATAATCAATAATAATAATAATAATAATAAAAATAATAATAATAATAATAATAATAATAATAATAATAATAAATAATAATAATAATAATATAATAATATATGTATATATATATATATATATATATATATATATATATATATATATATATAATATATATATATATATATATATATATATATATATATATATATATATATATATATATATATATATATAATATAATATATATATATATTATATATATATATATATATTAATATATATAATATTATATATATATATAATACCCATTTTGCTTATGGTATGTGTGACATTCCAGTGCCTAATGGTTCGCGCTTTCTGTTGTTTTGCGTTCATATCCACCACTCATCCTCCAGACAACATTATCATACACACATACTTATATCCACACCCCTCTTCTAGACAACCTCTTACAGACATCCCTATCCTTATAATCCAGTACGTGTAGGGAGAGAAAAATTGCCCACATCGTATGTCCTGCGTGTATTAGAAAGCGACTAAAGGACGGTGGTAGTTAGGTTGGCTGCCTTAACTACCGCTTATCTTTTGCAGGAATGCTAATGCATGCCGCGGAGAAGGGGTCGTGTTCGCAGTAAGCGCCCTTCTATCCTAAAATGTATGAATCGTATCTATTGAAATGTCAGAAGAATAAATGTTGAGAAGATGAGGAGAGAGGTGATGGATGATATTTAGAAAGGGCAAATTGATTTGCTCGCTGTTACTGAAACAAAGATGAAAGGAAACGAGGTGAAAATAAGTGGGTGTGGTGTGAAATGTGATGCTTTTGTTTTCCTGTTGAAAGGAATGAGAGAAGGGAAGAAGATTTGCCAATTCTGATGAGTGAATTATGGTAGAGAGCTATGGTAGAGTTTGTGTGTGTGAGTACTAGAAGTCTAAAGGTTAAATTTAAGTTTGAAAAGGTCAAAATATGTGTGGTTGCGACATATGATACCATGCTGAGGGTAATGTTGATGGGAGATACGATTTTCTGCGGCATAATCTGGAATGATGTTTTGAATGGAGAATAGGAGATTCAGTTTTCATTTGCCACATAATCTGCCCATTCAAGGATTTTTTTTTACAGTTGTTACCACCACTCACGGCAGAGCCCTATTCAGGAGGGGTTGTAGTACTCTCAAAAGTTCACCCTCTAGCGCAATTTACGCATATGAGCACAGACGCAGGTTTGAAAGTGAGGAGATTAAATTCAGTAGGAAAATACAGAAGATGGAGAGAATTCCACAGAACAAAGGTGGTGGGAAAGAAGGAAGGACCACACAGCGAAATAGCCTGGAGTTACCAATGTCAAACACAATACTCGTGCGCAGATTACAGCATCCCCCTTGCGCGGCTACGAAAGGGGTCGTAAAGGTGGCGTGCGTACGCGAGTGAATAAAGTTCCCTCGAGCACTTGCCGCCTGCGTACCTATAGGATAGCAGATTAAAGCACACAAGTCACGCCTCAACAGATAGAGGTTCAGGTGAACTGGAAAGTACAGAACAGTTTATAAGCCTTTTTACCTTTGACTCGACCCTGTCAAAAGCAGGGCTGAAATCAGGCCCCCCCCCCCCCAGATATGAGAAGAGTACTACATACATGGGCGGATGAGACCTTGTATAGCTGAAGCAACTGAGAAAAGGAGGAAAGTCTCACAGTCTAAACCGAACGTCCAGTTCTTTGAGGCCGCCCTAGCAACCGTTGTGATGTTGCAGGTTTCAAGATATTTTTTGTTCATAGTTAAGGCCAAGGATGGTTTATATGTCAACGGAGAGACGACAGAAACGTCGAAAGAGATAAGGAAAGTTAGAAGGTATTTTGGAAAAAGGAGATTTGTAGAAGTGGGTTTTTAAAAAATTGATCTCACAAAGTTATTTCTTATTCATCAGCGAGAATAAAATCGGAAATATTAAGGCGAGAGGCACATTCTAGAAGTAACAGAGGGAGTAGAATTGATATGAGTTAAAGAATGAAGGTCGAGTCATCGGAATACGAGTTGATAGAGTTAGAGGTGCAGGGGAATATCATTAATTGAAAAGTAGGAAATGAAGTAGGAGATAAGACAGAACCCTGAGGAACACCATATTGACAGAAAGAAGAAGAAGTCGCCCCATCAACAACAGCTGATATTGAGCGATTTGAAAGAAAGCTAGACATAAGTAAGCAAAGAGAAGGAGGAAACCCAAAGGAGTGGAGCTTGGAGAGCAGTGACGCATGCCATACTCGGTCAAATACTTTGGATATATCAAGCGCCACCACGCAAGTCTCCCCGTAGTTCCTAAGTGCGAAAAAACCATAAATCGGTTAGATAGGAATGTATATCGCCAGTAGACTCCGTGAAACGAGAGCCGTACTGGCGATCGGAATGAGTTTCCAGTGATCTAAGAAGGGAGTTGAGAAGGGTTTCAAAGATCTTAGATAGAATACAAG
>JABUQX010116044.1:37500-42500 GCA_015478945.1 Trachelipus rathkii | reverse complement strand
AAGAATATTAGAAGAAAATTAAGGATCAAAAATAGAGCCAAGTTGGGTGAAGAGCAATATGGGTACAGAGGTGGTAAAAGTACTACAGATTTAATGTTTGCATTAATTAAGAATGATACAGGAAAAGACATTGGAATACAATATGAAGGCATATATCGCCTTCTTAGACTTGAAGAAAGCATTTGATTCTGTACCCAGAGAGAAGCGGTGGAGAGTTCCGGAGAGGGATTTTGAAGTGGAGACAGACTGATAAAGCAGTAAGAAGTACATACGTGAATAGCATAAGTAGGGTAAGAACAGGATATAAAAAAACGCAGGAATGCTTGAGGTAAAAAAACTGGAGCAAGGCAGGGTAGGTTGTGTGCTGTCGCCGATACTGTTTATAGCGCATTTTAACAAAGTCATAAGAGGTGTAAAAGAGAGTTTAGAAGAGATTGACGGAGACATCATGGTATATGCATATGATTTGGCTGTTAGAGTGGAGATGGTGAGAGGTTGAAGCAAATGTTGCTGTGTTTCGCAGAAAGTTGAGAGAAACAGGAATGAATATGAATGTGGAGAAAAAAGAAATTATGGTAGTAAGCAGAGAGGAGGAGGAGGAGTTGATAGTGATGGTAGACGGTACAGAGATTAAAAATGTGGATAGATATAATATCTAGAAGCACTTGGAGAGAAGGGGGGTGTGCAAAGGAAAATTATGAGTAGGATTGAGCAATATGGCAGCGACTGTAAGGAGCAGTATTACCCCATCTTGAAATAAAATTGAACCAAAGAGGTGGAAGCAGAGCAATTACGAGGGAGTGTGACGCCGATTATGTTGAATGCGGCGCAGAGACAGCAGAGCATGACAGGAGGAGAGGAGAGTAGAATTTCAGACAGCTGGAGATGAATGTGTTGAGGACAGTGATTGAAAGACGATGAAAGAAGGACAGAGTGAGAAACGAGACAGTGAGGGAGAGTGTGGGTGTGAAACCCATGATGGGTGATGAATAAAGTGGACGCAACCAGACTGAGATGGTGGGACACCTGGGAGAGGATGCAGGGAGAGAGAGAGAGAGAGTTGCCAGCAGGAGTAGAGGTTTAGAGCGGAGGGAGTGAGACCGAGGGAAGACCGCGGAAGAGGTGGAGAGACACAGTAGAGGTTATGAGGAAACACCAGATGCCTGCAATGGATAAGCTGATGGCGGAATGGGATCGTGATGGATAGAACAAGAAGGAAGCAGAGGTTGGCCCACTGACAGGCTCGTAAGCTTGACTGAGAGAGAATGTAAGATGTAAGATATCATTATATATATATATAATTTAAAAAAATATTAAATTATTATATATATATATTTATTAATTTATATTAATAATATATATATAATATATCTCACTATATATATATATATATATATATATATATTATATTATAGATATATATTATATATATATATATATATATACGGTATATATAATTTTTAATTAAACTTTCAAGAGTTAAAAATCGATCCAGCATCCGCGATCCGGCATCCTCATCTACTTTAGATCCGCATCCGCATCCGCACAGTCTCCGCGCCATATATATATTAAGCATCCGCATCCGCATCCGATCCGCAAACAGTCAAATTTGACATCCAGTCCATCACTATATTATATATATATATATATATAATATATATATATACTATTATATATATATATATACTTATATAGTATATATATATATAATATATATAGTATATTATAAACATATATCACAGACTAAAAAAAAAAAACGAACATTCACTAGCATTAAGCACTAATTCAAAACAAGCGCCCAAACAAAAAACATCGTGCGATCCCAAACCAGACCTAAAAATCCAAAAACAATACATATATATATATATATACTATATATATATATATATATATATTATATATATATATAATATATATATATATATATATATTAATATATATATATATAATATATATATATATATACTATATAATATATATTAAAATTCTTCATAATCTAGTGACGTTTCATGTACGGACGCCTGGAAGGTTAAATAGCCAAAAAGCTTCATTTCAGAGTTGATTAACATACAAATGATACCATGTGTTTTATTTTTCAATGCCAATTGAAATTATTAAGTTAACTGTTTTAAGAATTTTATTTATAGTAAATTTTTATATAAGGGGGAATAAAGTGCTTTTGGAATAGGAAGAACCTAATTTTTAATGATTTATTGTAAAAAAAAAAAAAAAAAAAAATTAATTCAGCGGGAAACAGGATGCTTTTAAGAATTTTGTTTATTTACTTATGATATGAGTCAGATTAGACTCTCTCTCTCTCTCTCTCTCTCTCTCTCTCTCTCTCTCTCTCTCTCTCTCTCTCCTCTCTCTCCTTAATATTTGTATACTATTTTGGGTCTTTATTAAATCACGGAGCCAATAAAAATTAGTATCGGATATGGTTGGTAATCCTCTCAGAATTATTTACTATGCACTAAGATGGCTGCCTTTCCTTTATTTGTGTCAAATTGGAGTATTTTTAATTTTAAAAAAAATTCCACCCCGGACCCTCGCGTGGCGAGAGGGGCACCCGCAGGGGACGCGGGGGATGATATAGAGGGGATGGGGCCGAAGGTCCAACCCCGGATAAAAAAAAAAATAGCAAATATAATTTATTATTATGACGTCTCTACAAACTTTATGTACGTTTAAACTAAAATATATTGCTTAAGCTTACTTATTTTCATAAGCCTACGGTGAAGCACAAAAAAATATATATCGATTTCGTTTTACTTTTTTGTTAATAATAATTAAATTATATTTGAAATTTCAAAGAAAGTTTCTCTCCTTTTTTGTTTCGCAAATTTAGAATCTTAAAATGCATTTCCCAGGTTTACCAACTTTACGAAGCTTTAATTTTTTTCGCTCCGGGATTTAATAAAGCTCCCTATTTTGTTTAGGTGAGATTACATTTTTTTTCACATTTTTTGTCTGCGTTTTATATTTTGTGCACGAATACAAATTTTTTTTTAATTATTTTTTTTTTTTTTTTTTTTGGGTGCCATTTCAACATATTGATAAACAAAAGTTTATTCAATTTTATAAATATTTATATATTAAGGCCAAACTAAAGAAGTTACCCGCATCATATCTCGAAAACTAAGATAGGTACAATAAAACTAATAACATATATGGAATCAGCGTGTGAAATTTGTATGAAAAAAAAAGGAATTTTCTTTATACTTAATAACATATTTGGAATCAGCATATGAATTTTTTTTATGGCGTGCTCGAGCGACGGTGCGGACAGAGGAAGAGACAAATCCCCCCTGTTCCGGGAGGCCGAGAGACCCCGACTCTTTGCATCTTTGCGGTTTACCCTGGGGTATTCTTTTAGTTAAAAAAAAAAAAAAATTCATTTTTTTCATACAAATTTCATACGCTGATTCTAAATATGTTATTAGTTTTTTTTGTACCTATCTTAGTTTTGGAGATATAAAAAAAAATTAAAATTTTTTTTTTTTTTTTTTTTTTTGTGTACGAATAAGTTTTTTTATTATTATTTTTCTTTCTTTTTTTGGGGTGCATTTCAACATATTGATAAAGAAAAGTTTATTCAATTTTATAAATATTTATATATTAATTTATAAAATTGTCGTATGTAATTTAGGCTTTGATAGGCCTCGAAATCAACCGACATACAAAAATTATATGTCAACATGATTTTAGAGGCTTAGATGGTTCATGGCCATAAAATGGTTGGGAACCACTGCTCTAACTAAAAAAAATCTAATTAATTGGTAAAAATACAAAGTCCTTTATACAATTTATTTATTATTTTTTTAAATTTAATTTATATAATAATAATATACGCAACGCTTTTAAAATCTTATTAGTAATGGACAGTAATTCGACAAACTCGACGTAAATGCTATATCTTCCCGAAGCACTTGTAACGTATAAGTAATGAAATTTCAACACGAGAGTTTCTCGCCTTTTAGTAGACTACTCTCCAATATATATATATATATATATATATATATATATATATATATATATATATATATATATATATATATATATATATATATATATTATATATATAATATATATATATATATATATATATATATATATATATTAACATTTTAAAAATCCCGTAGTACAATTGAAAATAGGTTCTAAAATGAAATATTTAAATAGACAATTAAAATATTTCCAAATATATATATATTATATATATATCAGATATAATATATTATATATATATATATATATATATATAAATATATATATATATTATATATATATATTAATATAGCTAATATTAATATATGATTACTAAGAATATGATTTCAGCACGAGGTGAATATTGTGAAGAAAATAATTGAAACTTGTAAATTAAATTCATAGGTAACAATTTTTAATACTTTTATTAATTCTAACAAAGAGTTTGGCAGATATTGTTTGCTTGTTTGGTGTTCTGCAAATAGGAGCAGCATCTATGCTAAAATATCACTAATATTTAGACTCACTGAACAACGAATAATATAATAATAATAATAATAATAATAATAATAATAATAATAATAATAATAATAATAATAATAATAATAATAATAATAATAATAATAATAATAATAATAGTTTCTGAAATGCATTTTATTTGACGGCAGGCGGGTAAATATCACAAGTAAGAAAACATTTGGTATAGAATAATTTTATATTTTATCATAAATTTTAACATTAAATTGACAAAAAGTCAAGCAAAAAAAAAATGTATTGAATAACTTAAATAAAAAGAACAATAATATAGAAAACAGTTTAGAAATTATTTTATTATTTATTCATTCATTTTGCAATTGTTTAAAAAAAAAATCTTTTTTTTTAAACGTTATCCCCAAAAGTTTAAAAATCTTTTAATCTTTAAATGTAATTTTAAACCTTGAAAATATATAATGTTAATTTAAAATGTTTACTGAAATTTTTATACGTCTTTCATTTATAAAATTTGTAAGAAT